>OVAY01001086.1:0-36221 GCA_900406395.1 Kernera saxatilis
TATATATATATATATATATTATATATACATATATACGAAAAGATTTGTATAATAACTATTTTTTATATTGTTTTTGAAAAAAAAAAATACAAAATTTAACATAACCAATATCATTAAAAAAAAATTCCAACACTCACTGCTAAGCAATTCGCCATAAAATTTAAAGAGAAAATTAGAAATAAATGATGTTTTTTTGGGATTTGTCCAAATATACATTTATTCAAAAGTTGCATTTTATGTCTAAATTATCTTTTTATTTGTTTTATTCTATTTTTTTCTTATAAAAAAAACCAAAAAAGGAAAAAAAAAAATTCTAATAATGTTTTGAATTGGAAATATGATAGAAAATATGACATTTTACATGATTTAAAATGAAAAAAAAAAATATATTCTAGTAATTTAGAATTCACTTTCTATCTTTTATACATATTCTACGAAATTTTAGATTACATATTCTACATATTGTACATGTTCTATAAATTTATAGAACTCGTATATGTTCTATAAATTTATACAACTCGTAGATGTTCTACGGTTTTAGAACACAGATTATGCAGAAGTCCTAAAATTTTAGAATATGCATTCTATAGTTTACACTATGTTCTAAAATAACTTAGAAGATGTAATCTATTCTTTACTCTATTTCTAGGTAAAATAGAATATGTTATCTATCATTGACACTGTGTTCTACTAATCTAGAACATCAATTCTAATTATTTATAGAATTCCAAAAATATGAGAACTAATATCGTAAAATAAGGAAATAAAATATTTACGCAATATATTAGTTAAGGAAATCATATATATCTTTGAGATTGCATTCTACAAATTCAGAATACGTGTTCTAAATAATTTAAAACCTTAAAACCTAAAAAACGTGGAAAGCTTTTTCAAAATCAGAATTTGGATCCTCTTTTCTTTCATATCAAAGTTTTTGTTTCTGTGCCAAGGATGAATATGCTGCATGTCTACATAATTTCTGGGGTATGGAGATCGCTTGACAACAAGGAGTGGAGATTCATTGTTGATGAAGAAAAACGAGCGAGATTGGTGAATTAGCAAGCAACTACAACGTTTGAAGAGCTTAAAATCATGGTTTCAGAATACTATAGAATAGATCAGAGTACAGTGCATATCGAATTCAGTTATTTATCTACTGATCTGAGCGTTGATTTTCCTCCTGTGATGATCACGAATGATCGACAAGTGAAATTTTTTGGGAATATGAGATAACCCTAAATAGAATCTCCAATTGATAAAGAGGGTTTGACATTTAAATTGGCAAGTAAATATCAGTTTACATTTTAAAAAAAAAAATTTTAATTCATATAATTAGAGTAGAATCGGATTTTTGATAAAAATAAAAGTTAAATGGACAAATCCCTAAAACAAAAATGCATTTGGACAAATCCTAAAAAAAACATCCTTAATTTCTAATTTTCCCAAATTTAAATTTCAAAACAAAAAATTATGGACTTTTTCTGGTAAAAAAATTTTGGTTTCTGTGTCGTCGCACATGTTGCACAGCCTAAAAATTGGTCCTGAGAAGATGTACCAGACCTAATTAAAATTTCATGATAGAAAAATCACTATCGAAACAAAAAAAAATAACATTAATCTAATCAGTTCGCTTTTTTTTTTCTTTTTTTTTTTGCCAATACACTTGATCGTCTTCTTATTTCGTGGCTGCAGAAAAATTTCCAACAGGTTTTATCCAATTCTAAGTTTCGTCGTTTTATAGCACACCACACACACTATGTTTGGTCCATGAAGGTCACAACTACTAGTAACAAAAAAAGAGAAAGAATCAAACAAGATATCTAATATAATTTGTTTTCTTAAGATTTGATGTAAAGTTGAATAAATGCATAATTGTTATAACCAGCCCTTTGACTCAAAACAAGGGTTCTGATGATATGTTTTTTTAATCCAAAGTCACCGCCTTAATTCTCTTGCATTGATTCACTCCAAAAGGAACATGATCACGAAGGTTCTTGATTTCATCTCCATGGTAACACAGATTAGGGTTTCCCCAAACACCAAGTCTTCTTCCCATCCTCTCATAGAACATTCTAGAGAACTCGAGCTCTCCACTGATGTTGTTTCCATTTACATAGAGCGCGTTGAGACAAGGCATTTCGGTTTCCATTTCCCGAATGAGTTTGCCTCTGAGATTGTTGTTGCTTAGGCCCAAAAACCTCAGTTTCTTGAGCTTCAAGATGGAAAAAGGAATCTCTCCTCTTAAATCTGTGTTGGAGAGATCCAAAACTACCAAATTCTTCAGATTTCTCCAATATATTCCTGTTAAGTCCCCTGCGAGATGGTTATTGGACAAAACCAGTTCTACCAAAGAACTCATCTCTTGGATCTCTTTAGCCAATCCATCTGAGAATCTGTTGTTCCTAAGATCCAAAAGAGTCAGATTCTTTAAGGACTGTAGCTCTATAGGTAACTTTCCTTCCAAGTTATTGTTACTGAGATCAAGTTTCAGCAGTGAATTCAATCCTCCAACGCTTAAAGGCAACGATCCAGATAAGAAGTTCCTGCTTAGATCCAATATCAACAATCCGGCTAATCCATAGACCTCCGGTATTCTCCCTGTGAACCGGTTTCCAGACAGTACTAAGCGTCTCAGTCTGGTTAACTTGGCTAAATTCTCTGGCAATGGACCTGTTAACTGGTTTTCTAGCACCACAAGAGATTGAAGGTTGGTGAGGTTAGTGATGACTGAAGGGAGTTCACCTATCAGTCCCGGGTTTGATCTGATCTCAAGTGTCTCCAAGTTTGTAGAGAGATCTAGCCACTTCTCATCCGAGATTGAAGCTAGATATGGGTATGGTGATGTGATGAAGCATTTGAAAAGAGAGAGAGACTTGAGGTGCTTGAGCTCAAAGAGTTGTGGTCTGATCTCTGGTATCTCAGCACAAGCAAGAGAGTTGTCTCGCATAGTCCCAAAGCTTAAAGCAGTAACATACCAAAGATCATCATACATATCACAAGTCACACCCTGCAGAGTTAAACAACAAAAGGATTGGAATTTTAATGAGAAAAAAACATAAAAATAAATATATTGAAATGATATGTTACACCAAAAAGGAAATGACTTTGTTCTCTGAGACTAAATCTAATCATTAATAACTATCCCAACGGTAAAGTTTCAGGAAGTTGAGACACACCAGAATGTAACAGAGGAATTTTTATTGCTAAATTGCTGATAAAAATGAGTAAAGGATCTCATTTTTTCTATCTTCTGGCTTGAGATTACATCATTGGCATCAACAGAAAAGTTTCTTGCTTCAGCTGTTCAACATTTTTATCGGCATTTCAATCCAAGAATCAGAATCTTGATAACCTTAAACATCTTTTCATCTTTGGTTTCTACTTGCCAAGATAATTTTTTTCTTTTCATAATTGGTAATTTTTTTGATGTTCTTGAAAGGACAGAAATGAGATCAAAGAAGAATGATGAGAGAAAGGACCTGGATCGGAGTCCAACCACAAGGGTCAGGAAAAAGGTAAGAGCCATTCCAGGAGTCACCAACAAAGCCTTGAATTGTAGAGTAGAGAGCAGATTGCTCTGTTTTCTCCATGGGACCTCCTTCACTTTCCTCTATTTCTGCCTTGCTCCAATTTACCACCAAACACCACACACATAGTAAAAAGACAAAATGTTGCTTCTTTGTAAATCTAAGCATCTTCATTGAGGCTATATTGAGAAGATACAAGAGAAGAAAAGGATTAAAAAGTGTTGTGTGGATCTTATCTGTAGTGGAATTATTCCTCTAGTTGCATCTGTTTCTATCAAGGGAAAGTCTAAATTAAAATAAAAAATCAAATAGAGTCGAGAATTTGGGTGGGTCTTTGATGCAAATGTTGGAAGATGAAAACAAAGCTATCACTACAATGGGTTATGGGACCCTATTGAAAACCATGAATGTTGGTTGATTTGTATACAAGATTTGTTCAAGAAAACAACCCTTAAAGGCTTTTTTTCTCCTAGAGAGTTTGATTATAGAGGAAATACCAAGAAGAAGACCCAAAAGAGAACAAGAGAGGAAAAGCCAAATCTGTTTTTCTCTACTTATGATTACATGTAGCACAGCTTTATATATATATATACTTACCAGTCTAGAATATGACAAAACTGAATTATGGGTTAAATCCAAATAACCGAATATTTGATAAAGACAAAAATAAAATTTTACGGATCTTATAAAGTTGCAACTTTTGACATGTTCATAACAGGCACATTAATCCATAGAAATATAAGCAAATTGGTGTAACTTGTAAAGTTATAGGGTATATAGCCAGGGATTTAGACAACGACTAAGCATTAGCAATTAACATTTATAAAACAAAATCTTTAAAAGCAAGACACAGTTATCAAAGCAGAGAAAAAGAGAAGAAACAATAATGGTAATGAAAATGATAAGAAGAGAGAAAGGTCGACTGAAAGCGAAAGGCAGAGTAGATCGAGTCTTTTATTAAGAGGACTCTGTTAGTTCTGCACCATTAAGATTTTATATATTATATTTATTATAATCTTTTTCTTTATAGGTTTCTGAAAAAATTTCATCAACTGTCTTTTTCTTTAAAAACAATTATATATCTCTTGAAAAATAATAAATAAATAGGCGAGAGATGGTTAAACTTAAAAGATTTCAAAAGGAAAACGCTTGATTGGTGGTTGGAACTGATGAGTAATGTTTATTTAAATAAGAACACTAAGAGAATGGATTCATGGCTAATTCAATGATAGAACTTTCCAATTGAGAATTAATGAGCTATTTTTTAAGAGTGTAATGAAGAGTGAGAGATGCTCTTGCATGGCCTTGTTTCGTTTGGACCACACTCTTTTGTCTTAACATTGAAAGGTTACGCATATCTACTATCTACTCACTCTAAATCTATCCATTAAAAATTGAAATCTTGGTAAGATCTTACATCTAAGCCGTGTAGTCCTTTTCTTCTTTTTACCATTTTGTGTTTTGCACTTATTTTTTTTTTGTTTGGTGATTTTTAGGCAAACATAACCAACAAAAGATGTCAGGTCCATGACAACGACTTATGTAACTTTGTTTCTTACCTCTGAATCTTGTTTGGTTTCCTTCAACACCAGCACTATTACCTATGGAGAAGCATATTAGAATAAAAAATTCTGCATTTCCTACAATGCCCATAACTTCCAAGATTCACTTCATTTTGTTTAAATTGCTTAGAAAAGAAAGTAAAGTTTAAAAATAACCAGCACATAACATGATGTTTTTTTCCTCTGGAAAATCCTACTTGTGGGATAGTTTTGTCTTTTAGAGAGAGAAGGATAAAATGATTAGGTTGTGAAAAAGACCCAAATCTTCTTTCCTATGGAAGCATCACCTGGACGCTCTGTTTCTTCTTCTTCTTCTTCGTTCTCCTCTTCGATCATGCTGAAATTACCATCATCATCTTTACCATGCTCTTTTCTTTCCCCTCTGCCTCCTGCTTCTAACTGCGGATCTTCGACTGGCATCTTTCCCGTATTGTTATCCTTGAGCTCAGTCTCTGCTTCAACCTGTATAAACAACCATGGCTCAGAATAAATAAATCGTAAGATTAACATGCCAACATGTTCCCCTCAGACAGAAAGAAAGAACACATGCTGGAAAAACTAAAGTAACGGAGATGATCTAATTCGATGTTTCAGAAAATCATACCTTAACAATCTCCTGAGGTGTTACCGCCTCCACTAATATCTCAGCTTTTCCATTTTCCCTATTCTCTCCTTGCGGTGGAGTAAGATTACCCTTCGGACTTGGCACTGTCCCGATATCACCATTGACACACTCTTGTTTTTCCATGGCATCTGTTGATGCTTGTGCTTTATCTTCTTCTGCTCCTACACTGAAAGGATCATCCATACAAATATAAGTGCGTATTTAATTCCAAATTTTTCAAATTAAAAAGTAGGAGCTTACTTTCTATGTCTCCTGAGATGATATCGGCTTTGACCAGGTGTCTGAGAGACTGGAATAGCTGTCTGTCTCTTCTTCCTACGTCCACCAGTTGCGATACTGTCTACACCCTCATCGCTATCACCAGCTGCGTGTTTATTTTCTGTGATTCTAGACGCCTGTTCCCGTTGTCGCTTCCTTGTAATTTCCCCATCAGATGGTTTTGGTTTTGAATCTCTAGACGCAGCTTTTGTTGCTTGCGATCTTCCTCTAACAGACTTACTCCTACCTCTACCACGTCTCGGTTTATCACTCTTTATCTCTGATTGCAGGGAAACTTCAGGACCTACTTGTCTTCTACTTTCTGTGAAACTCTGTTCAGTATCTGATGGTTCAAGTTCATCGCCTGCCACTGTATCCAGAGTATCATCAGGTTGCGAAGATTCTGGAACCTTAACCGCAGCGAGTTTCCCAAGCAAAGATGTACTACTGCTATTTTCTGCTTTTAATATCTGTTTACCTGAAAGTTTGTCCCCATCTTCAACATCAGGTTGTCCATCAGACCAGACAAACTTTCCGAATTTTTCTCCACAGGAATTGCAGAGCTTAATTTGTTTCAGAAATACTATAAAACGCTCCTTTGCACGGCATACTTCTTCTCGTTGCTCCTTTAAGATGATTCTAGCTTCATCTAGCTTATTGCACTCCTCAAGTACCTCAACCTTGTGTTTTTCGAACATCTTCTTTTGGACAGAAATTTCTTTTCTTTCCCTCTTGAGAGCTTGCTTCTCGTATTGCACTTCTTCTATCTCTCTCTGAGCCAGCTTCTTTACGTAATTAATGTTGTCAAGCTCTTCTTGGCTTCTCTTCTCATATGTTCTCGCCCTTTCATTAAAATCTTTCTCACCCTCTTCTTCCTGCCGCTGCAACTCCATGTCAAGATCCCTTCTTTGCTTCTCGAGATCTTCAACCAACTGACTGGTCTTATTTTTGGCATTTTCATGCAAAGCTAGTTTCTTATTCTCCATGTCGGCTTCAAATGATTCTTTCTGCATCTTGACATCATCCAACTCCCTCTTCAAATTATCCCTGGAGGTCATCTCTTCTCTCTTCAGTCTATGCTTTTCTGATATTTGCAGACTTCTCAATTTCTCTTTTTCGTCAGTAACTTCCTTTTGCTCTCTAGTTATGTCAGCCTTCTTCTCATCCAAGGCTTCCCACTCTTTCTCAAATCTCCCCTTGTCTTGTTTCAGTTCTTCACGTTCCTTCAAGAGCAACTCCTCCTCTTGCTTAACTCTATCTTGCAACCTCAGAAACTCGAGTCTCTCTTCTTTTGCAATCCTGAGACTTTCATGTTCTTCACGAATCCTTGACTCCTGCTTTGTTGTCTCAGCCCCGATCTCTTCAATCTCATCTTTTAGTTTACGCAGACTTTCCTTATCTTCGAGCAATCGCTCATTTTCCATATGCAGCTTTTTCTCTTCGGCTTTTAGAGCTTTTTCTTTTTCCTTCACAGCTTTCAGCCTTGCTTCAAGATTCTTCTCTTTCTCCTTCACTCTCTCCTCCATTTTTTCCAAAGCTGCCTCTCTCTTCGCCAACTTCTCTCCCTTGAGGCTGATCTCAACTTGCAGCTGCTCAACTTCACTTTTCTTTCTCTCAAGTTCTTCATCAAGGGATATCCTCATCTGTTCAAGCTCCATTTCAAACTCCTGCCTTCTGGAATCTAGAACAGCCTTCTGATCATCAAGGAGCTTCCCAATCTCCATCTGTTAAATTTTAATCATCGTGTCACTTCTCTATGAAGTGTATATATATATAAATTTTTTTTTTTTTTGACACTTAGCAGATATAAAACAGTAAAAGAAATATACAAACCTGGAAAAGTGACTTTAAAACAGGCAAGTTGTTTCAGTGAGTTAATAATTTCAGAGCATTGACATGGTACTCCCAAGAAATTTCACCACAGTTTTAAAATGTTTTTCTTGGTTACATTAACCCAACCTCCGTATACAAACTCTGATTTTGTTGATTAGTGGAAGATGACATTTCACAACAAAAAGACATGGTATCCCCATATAGTAGGAGACTAGTGATTCTGAAGGCGTAAATGCCTCACCATAAATGACAAAAAAATTCATGGGGCACATCTTCCCTTTTCATTATATCCCTTTATTGAAGATTAACTAACTTAAACCAAAAATAACCATTAAAATGACCAAGAAAGAAAAGGCAAGATATTTTTAACAAATAAAAGAAAGTTTCAGGCAAGGCGAGGCTGACCTGCTCCCTCACGATAAGCTTCTCCTCAAGCTCGTGGAGCTCCTTCTCCTTAATATCAACCTTAGTCTTCATGGCCTCAAACTCCTAAAACAGCAACCAATTGATCTATAAACCAAAAGGTATAGAAAGCAAAAAGAAAATGCAACTAGAAAACTCACTTTTTCTTTCATAGAAATGTCATTTAGCATAACATTTATAGATTCTTCTCTCTCTTTTAATTCTGACTTAGCGATATCAATCTTTTGCTGCATCTCTTCAAGGATCTTCTCTTTCTTCTTGATAGTTCTTTCAGTTTCAATAGTTCTTTCCTCACTATGTTTAATGCTTCTTTTAGCTTCACACAACTTATCTTCTTCTTTTGTTAGCTTCTTCTCCCATTCCTGTAGGTCTTCTCTCTGCTTGTAGAACACTGCCTCATGTGCTTCTCGTCTAAGAAAGATAAGCAAAAGAGAAAGTGTGGGTCAAATATGGGTCAAATATCCATACCAACAAACAGGGAACAGAACGGACGAGTAAAAATGATCTTTCATACTCTGTAACAAGAGAAAGATGCTCCCTTTGGAGCACCTTTTCACGGGTCTCCACCTCCTTTAGTTTCCTTTCCAACTCAGAACTCTTTCTATAAATCACTGAAAGCTTTTCTTCAGCAATGGCCCTATTTCTATCTACCTCTAAAGCTTTTTCCTTGATACCCATAACCAAAGCATTTGCTTCAGCTAACTTTGCCTCAGAAGTAGACTTCATCTCAGAATGCTCTTGTTGCAAATACTTCAAATCCCTTTCAAGCTGAAAAATACGAACAGCAGAAACCTCTAATAAAGATCAAACACAAAGAAAGCCAAAACAGGCAGCATGAAAAAAATGACATACCTCAGCTACAAATTGCTTCTCGGAGATCAAAGCTTTCCTAAGATTCTCCTCTCTTTTCTCAGCTTCGTTTAAAGCAATTAAATTTGACGTCCTTTCACGTTTAAGAATCTCTCCGGCTTCATCGAATGCTTGCTGAAGTTCTTCATTTGTCGAAGTCCACTTCTTCTTCTCAATGAGCAGAAGCCCCATATTATGTTGGTAATCAAACAGCTGCCACAATAGAGTAATTTCTCATTTCCATCTTCACTAGATTGAAAAAAAAAAAAACAATTATCTAACTCAATACAAAGGATATTGCAACACCAGCAGAAATGACAAAACACTCACACACATAGACACAGATTCTCTGAAAACGTGTTTTAGTAAATGCCCAGAAGCATTATCATTTTGTTTTCAGTAACAGAATCAGTAAAACATAGTGACCTAAATTAGTAATACAGCAAATCCGAACTTTCTTTACCTCTTTTTCAAGCTTCAGGATCTTCTCTATAAGCGCATCACGGTCTTTTCTTTCCAGGGAGGCCTCATCGAGCAACCCAACCTCTTTGAACTGCCGCCAATCATCCACCGCAGAACCCAAGGCGGCTCCGAAACGGCCATCCTCCTCCCGGCTGAGACCCGTTGGCGGAGACGGCATCGTGATTTCGTCGGCAAAAGCCACGGCTTTTCCCTTCCGGTCGTTCGCCGGCCACGGATTCCTCTGCGGAGTGAACATTTCTGTCGAGCCCTAGAAACCCAGATGCATAAATAGAAGAGGGGAAGATTGAGTAACCCTAATTTGACACTTCGCCTTCGACAGAGTGCTGGAAATAGAGAAAATTTACACGCGAATCGGTAAAATCGAAGAAGCAACCCGCACAACCCAGCAACTAATTTGAACGCTTTTTTGTCTCAGCACACGCGAGGTAGATGCGTGTCTTCGTGGGTTGTTTCACGCGCCGTCGTGGAAGCAGTTAGTAAACCGTTACAGAAGAGTTCTCCACCGCTCCAAACCACCACTCTGTAATCGTCACCTCCGACTGTGACTCTTCAGTGTATCCCACCCACTTGCACAATTTGCAAGCGACAATATCTAATGGGCCACTTTGGGCTTTTTCCTTTCTTTTCCACTTAAAATTGATTTCCAACTTAACTGGCCCAAGTTTGCTTTTCGGCTTTAATATGTTTTTTTTTGTTCAATGACATCCCTTGCCAAAACAAAATGTATAGGTTATTTCATTAATCTTATCTATATTTTTATCATATGAGCATGATAACCTTTTATTTTGAATCTTGATTTTTTTTTTGTCAATAATAACCAATTAACCATTGCAAATTTATATTTTGTTGGTAACGCATCAACAACATTGGTTTGCAATAAACTACATCTTGAATCTTGATTCAATTAATTTACCTTTTTAATTAGTTTAATGACTTAGTTATTATAAATAACTAGAAACTTTTAGTATATTGTGGGTTTTACAATATCGTATTTATGTTTTAGTTTCGTTTTTATTACTTATGCAAATTAATGTAGCTAAAAAAAATGTAAGGTAAACTAATTAGTATATTAGTACCTTTTATTTTATTTTCTTTTTCTTTTTAATTTTAAACATGTACTACCACACAAACCTAATCTTTAAAAGTGGGTCCCATTACAAATGATGGATACACAACACTAGACTATTGTGAAGGGCAACTTTTTCAATTTGTAAAATATTCAGTAGTATTATAAAAATTATCATAAAATTATCATAAATCGATCGTTTTACTATGCTAGAAGACGATATTATTTACTCAAAATTATTAACTCAGTCATTTACCATTTGCACAGGATTCTTGGTCCCTTTTTGCGTTTATAAATGTTTTTTTTATGTCAACTGCATTATTTATGTAATTTAAACAGTAAAAAATGCAAATTATAATATTTAGTTGGTGTAGAAAGAAACCAAATAGTAAAAAGTCGGCAGATCGGGAGACAGTGAAGCTTATGTAAAAAACTAAAAATGACAATTTCCTTATTTCTATCGAAAGGACAGCAAAGACATTACACGCGCCAAAGTCATGTTCAGACTTACCACATACATGTCTTTACCAAATAACTTCACAAAATTACTAATCTTTTCTACAAATATTCGGCTGTTAAACTTTATGTGATCTGGCTTTTTTTGGTATCATCTGTTAAACTTTAACTAACCTGACGATTCGGAAGCTTAAACCAGAAAAATAGAATTTACAATAACGAGAAACTGTGATCCGGTTTATAAAAACTCAAACCTTCCTGCATTTATATTTTTTCTTTATGAGAATTGGCGGTATAAATAAATAGTTTGCGTACTATATAAGCGTGAAAGAGGAAATCTAAAACTTTGTAGCCCAAATTGGGTCGTGTGAAGCAAAATTAGTATTCTTGCTTATCATTTATTTACAATTTTTTTTTATCTTACACCATTTATTTAAAATTGATTATTTTCTTTTATCTTTGGTATAATAACGCATCTAGAATAGCTCTTGAGTTGTGACGTGCCGTCGCAACTACTGGTTGGCTAATCCCAAAGTCAAAGCAATTATTAAAGATCCATCATTTGTAAATTGTAATCAACGACCAGTTTGATCAATTTAGTTTTCAGAAATAATCAATATACATAACAGTCAACATAATCGAGATGTCAATCTCTTAAGTAATAAATCAACATATTCACGAATACAATCGACAAAACTATAAGAAACAAAATGTATTAACAACCTAATCGTAAAAATGTATTTTTTTGTTTTTAAAAGCTCTAATCTTTAATCAACATATTAAAAAAAATGAAAGCTAGGTAAGGTCTGATCTTTTTCTTAAATGTTACCACTCAAATCAAAACAGGTGTTACCCATCAATGGTGCAACGGATTGGGTCCCGAGGGAACACGGCGTTTCTCCACTCCATAACGAGGATCAATCTCATCGCCGCCGTGTTCCTCGCCGGAACGACGGTGATCATGGCGGTTATTCTCTCGGCTTTGGAAAGGCGTGAAGTCGAATCTGTGGGAGAGAGCTTTTCTGCTGACTAATCTAATAGTGTAGAGATGGTGGTGTTGCTTCGACATCGATGGCTCCGCCGCGTTTAGGGCGTAGAGACGGTGGAGGTTGAAGGAATACAAGTGGTGAAGGAGGAGAAAGAAGAGAGAGAGCCAGAGAACTATGAAGAGAATTTGAGAGAATTTCAAGGCCATGGAAGATGAGAGGAAGTAGAAGATGATGAAGGAAATTTAAGCATAAGTAAAGGCCAAAAATTTATTAATCAATAAGAAAAGGCCAAAAAAGTTATTGTTTTTATGTTTGTGTATGTATTTGGGGAAAAACAAAATAAAGCTTTGTTGGACGGTTTGGAAGACAATATGGTTAGAGTTCATCTATATTTATATATATTATATAGTTGACAAAATGTAAAGCTTAAGAGATCTGAGGGAGTGGGATTTTGTCTTTTCAACGCAGGATGCTTTACCACGTGTGCTCTATTTTCATAAAAGTATAGGCTCATTTTTGTGTCAAAATATATTGAATTTCACGGTTTTATACTTTTTATCTTCTTACCGATCTTTGTTAACTTTAGTGGTGGTGAGAACTGTATTTGATGGCTAAAATTCAGCATTTTAAAAAGGTATTATTTCCTGTTAGTAAGTAGTTTGACAACCTTAATAATGGTCTTTTTGTTTTTCTCTCTTCTATGTTTGTGTATTATATAGCCGATCTTTACTACTTGTTAGATGGATAGATTTCAGTATTTTGATTCAAGTTGTTTCTTTATTAAAAAAGTAGTTTGGTAAGAATGGATTTTTTTTTTTGTCTTCTATGAAAAATATGTACCATGTAAGAATTTTTTGTTTTTGGTTATACAATATAAAAGAAAATTCTCTCTCTATATCTTGCAATTTATATACTATTAAAATATCGTTGACATAACATTAATTAAGACATAATTTTATTGACAACAAATTTTGGATTTTACATCATATTTTAACCTTTTAAAATTTATAGTAGTTTTGATACTTTTAAACGTGTTTGTGTTTATCTGCTACAATAAACACACTCTTTGAAAATGTAAATCAGAAAAATACCAAGTCAAGAAACACTAAACATCTTAAAGATCATGAGAATGATTATTGTATTCATTACGATAATAGTACGTACAAAAACAAATTTTGTAGTGATCAATTATTGATATACAAAAGAAAAACCATAATTATGGAGTAAAGAAAAATAAACTAATGCATCGGGGTTTCTTAGAATTCAAGGAATGAAAAAAAAAAAGGCATGATTGCAACTTATAGCAATTATGAAAAAAATGTTTGGACTTGTGAAAATAAAATATAAAGATCTTTGGATCAATATCTTTGATTACAAAGTTGTGTAATCGATGGTATTATATTTACAGGAGACGATTGCAATCATTCAGATTGTATTTATAGGTCTAATTATAGTCGACGTGTGAATAGAGTCATTAATGAACTATCGATCCCTTGCCTTTACATTTGCTCTGGAAAACTTAGATATTGCGTCGTGGACTAACGAAACCACTTTCCATATATGACTTTTTCTTTAATTTTTTTTTCTGATGTTAGATTTGTTTCTGTCATCAAGGGTTGACTTTCATATATTTAAGGTGTTAGAGGTTTTTTCTTGTCGCACATAATATATTATATATCATATTAATTTTTTCATATATTAAATCACTAGTTATTATAAATATATGAAAGACAATTAGAGATATGCTATGAATCGTGTATATGGAGTTCTTATTCTTATAGTTATATTGATGTTTCACGGTACCTAATCTTAAATGAATTTATTTTTCTTTAGAAGCTTGGATTTTTTTAAAAGACTACTTTTTTTCCGCAGTTTTTTTTTATGTTAATGATTAAATATATTGCAATTAACTTAAACTTTACATAAGAATGTTTGTGTTTGAGGTTCGGTTACAAATGCAGATGAGTTGAGACTAGTTGTAAAGCAATATAGAGCAAATGTGAAATCAGTTGAGGCTTATTTAGTTGAAAGTTGAAATTAATACCCAAAAACAAGTTGAGAGAATAGACCAAATGGGTTTTGGACGACTTCTCGGTCCTTTAAAAGTTGCTCGTTTTTAATCTTTCTAATTTGATTTTCGTTTGGAAAGGAGACAAATGTTTTGCGACGGAAAAATGTATGAGTTTCGGCTCATAATTCTTCGTTTAACATAAACAAAAAAAACTGAGAGATAATATATGTTAGTCCTATATGTTATGAGAGAGTTCGAGGTGCATGACAGATTATTTTTTCCAAGTTGTTTATAATTTTTGTGCTAAAGTATTTGTATGCCCATTATTAAATATTAAGGTTTAACATGGATTAAGATAATTGGTATGATACAAATTTTAAAGATCGATCTTGATAATGTTGACATGATATATAATTAGGGATTCTAAATCGAAGGCCAAACTAATCACTAAAGCATATAAAAATGTATATTTTTTGCATTTACAACGTCCACAATAGCCAATCATGCAATATATTATATATGTTACTAAAATTTTACTCTGATTAATTTTGATTTTAGTATTTTATTAAAAAGGCAATATGTTATATATGTTTAGGAAATTTTATTTGCATTTTTCTTAAACTTGGATTGTGAATCTCTCATAGTGAAGCAGCAAAAAATGATGAGATTGCAAATTTGATTAAAGGTCTTCCAATGCACGAAAGAGTTTCTTGAGTGGATTGTTGAACTGGTGGATAATGTGCAATTCCAAACCAGCCTTTTTAACTGTTTACATCTTCTCTTTCACTGCTGTTGAGTGCTCGATATATGATTGCCACTAGTAAAAACAAGGAACATCACAAATCTTTAAAATCAAATGCAAACAATAAATAAGAAATATATATAGTCAAATGCCACGAAACTAATCTTCATGCTGAAAAATGGTCAAATCAACTGCTGCCTTCTAAAATATGTATATAAATATATATCTATATATATTTATATATATATATATAAGTGCATCATTTTTAGCAGAAACAAAAAAAAAAAAAATATATATATATATATAGAAAAAGGAAAACTAAAAATGGAAATTCGATAAAAAAAAATATTATAGATTAAAGGAAGAGGAAATATCTAGTAATACATTGCAAACAAAATATTGTTAGGAATTTAAAACTACAGTATGATTATTTTGTTGTTATGTTTCTTACTTTTAAATTGTAATCATTAAATTTCCAAATTAGAAAACATAAAAATGTATGGTTCATTTCACCAATTTGTTGTTCGTCGGTAATGTTATGTATATATATTTTCTTCACGCAAGACAAATATAAGAGAATCAGTTCACATTACATAAATGTGGCAAGGAACCTTATTCTTGATGACTTGTAAAGATCTGAATTTGATTGGTTTTATTGAGATTTTTGGAAGTGTAATTTTTTTTCATATTTCATGGTGAAAGGACAATAAGGTGAACAGACGATGTTTTATTGGTTTTATTTTGAATTCATTGTTTGTCATGCGTCACAATGACTGTGACCAAACTCACCTTAAGTAACTCATTTACTTTTTGTTCTCTGCTCAAATTTTCCACTTTTTTTTTTTAATTGGGCCTACATGGACCACATTTTAACCCTCAAGGAGGAGTGGTCGAAACCTCTGATGCCACTACACGGCCTAAGTGACCTATGCCACTTGACGAAAGTGTCTTCGGCGCTCAAAATTTTCATTTATAATAGATTCAAACACAAAACAAACTAAGATAATCTTGAGGTTAAACCAATTAACTGATTAAGAAGAAAATAATGTCTTATATCATAAAAAGACATGGATATATAATTATGAAAATTCATAAATGATGAAAAACTAAAAGAAGTTTATTTTACAATTCGATTTTACTAAAATAGGTTTAGGAATATCAGAATATCAAGTCTAAAGAATGATAAGGGATAATAAATATAATTGAAAAAAATAATAAGGATAAAAAACTAAATTTTATTATGAAACCGTAAGTATTGGGATATATCCATAACTCCGATAAATAGATATTTTTTTATTCTATATAGATTCATATATATTTTGTTGTACAAGTTTATTTTACCTAGATTTCATTTTTGCCTTCTATTGGCTCTTGTATAAATACTCTGCCATAGCAACTAATATCAATAACACAGAACGATTCATTACTTTGATCTATTTTATATGGTATCAGAGCCTTATCAAACTTCTTGATTTTTTTCGATCCATTCTTTGACCTTTTTTCAAGCTCGTTCTCTCGCACGGCTTGATCTTTTCTCCTTTGCTTGCGATTTTCTATTCATCATGAGCGATCAAACCGGAGTTGTGGCAACCACCACCAATGAAACCACGCGTCGTACTATCTCTCGGTATGACCTTTCTCCGGGCGACAATCCCGGAGCTGTGATTTCAAAACCTCTGTTGACCGGCCAAAATTATGATGAATGGACTGCAAGTTTTCGAATGCCGAAAGAAATTCGGTTTTGTTGACGGTACCATACCGCAACCGAGTAAGGATGATCCTTACTATGAAGATTGGGTGGCTAACAACCACTTGATTGTGACTTGGATGAAGCTCACAATTGAAGATCGATTGCGCTCCAATATCTCTCATCGAGAAATCGCAAAAGATCTTTGGGATCTCATCAAACGACGATTCTCTGTCAAAAGTTGCGCACGGTTTCAACAACTACGCGCAGCTTTGGCCAATTGTCGTCAGATGGGCTCTTCTATTGATGATTATTTTGGTCGTCTCACCAAAATCTGGAATGCTTTACAGGAGTGTAATCCGAGCAAAAGCTGTGTTTGCAGCAAGTGTGAATGCAATTTGGCGCTTGCAAAAGACAAAGAGATTGACCAAATTTGTGTTCATGACTTTCTCTTTGGACTTGATGAAAATCATGGCACCATTCGACAACAACTTTGTGCTCAGACTCCAACTCCTAATCTAGATTCTGTTTATCAAACACTAGTTCCTAATGAAATTGTGCTTTCCAACGCACGCAAAGAACTAGAGGTAATGAGTTTTGTGGCACGTACCTCTTCTTCTCCTGCACCGAGGGACTTCTCGTCTACAATTTGCGCTAGTTGTGGTCATAAGGGACACGAAGCAGCTAGGTGTTATCGCACCATCATATATCCATCTTGGTGGGGTGATAAACCTCGTGGAAAGCTTGAGACTTCAAATTCTACAAAAGCCTTCCTCCTCATATGCTGACAGTTCTGGTGTTCATGCTTACTTCTCAATTACGATTACGATTGAATAATGTCTATTTGGTTGATGGATTTCATACAAATTTGATTTCTTTTGTACAATTGGTGTCCGACAATTACTGCATTGGGCAGATTACTGACAGACTTGTCGTTTTACAGGACCGCACCACCAGGATGCTGATTGGAGCGGGTGAGCGACAAGGTGAAGGACTATACCACTTCAAAGGGATTGAGACTGTGGCTACTGTTCAGAAACGGGATGTTAACGATAGAGCTTTGTGGCATCGCCGTCTTGGTCATCTGTCCTCCCATGTTGTGGCTTTATTACCAGATGCTAGCAATTTTTCTAGTAGTAGTAGTGATTTAATAAAGGATTGTGACGTTTGTTTTAGAGCGAAACAGACTCGAAACTATTTTCCGTTGAGTGCTAATAAAGCTGTGAGCAACTTTGATTTAATTCACTGTGATCTTTGGGGTTCGTATCGAACGACTGCTTTCTGTGGATCTCGTTATTTTTTACCATCGTTGACGATCATTCACGAGCCTTATGGATATACCTGCTTCCGGATAAACGTGATGTAGGCAATACTCTCAAACAATTCTGTACGCAGCGACAATGGAAGTGAATTCTTGGCACTTACAAGCTATTTTCGTGACAATGGAATTGTGCATGAAACCGCATGTGTCTACACTCCACAGCAAAACGGCCGCGTCGAAAGAAAGCACCGACACATTCTCAATGTTGCGCGAGCCTTGCGTTTCCAGGCGAGTCTTCCCATTGAGTTTTATGGAGAATGTGTTCTAACAGCCGGCTATTTGATTAACCGGACCACGTCTACACTTCTTGGTGGAAAGACTCTATTTGAGATGCTTTATGACCGACCCCCTTGACTTCAACATCTTTGTGTCTTTGGGTCTTTATAATATGCACATAACATTAATCATCGGGGCGACAAATTTGAAAGTAGAAGCCGGAAGTGTATCTTTATTGGCTATCCATATGCCAAGAAAGGTTGGCGGCTCTACGATCTCGAGCAGGAAGTCTTCTTCGTCTCCCGTGATGTGGCCTTTTGCGAGGAAAATTTTCCATATTCTTCTCCGGCTACTCCTTCACCTACTACTCCTTTGGAAATGATGGATGTTTCCACGATTTTTCACTCTTATGATGATGATTTTGACAGCGTTTTGCCACCACTACCTGAAGTACCGCCATCTACTTCATCTTTGAGTTTGGGTCTTGAGTCTGTTCTGGCTGATACGGTCACTCCACCTGTCGAAACATCGGATGCTTCTCCTGTTGAAACTGAAACAGCTCATGTTGAACGCCTTGGTCGAGGTTTCCGCGAAAAGATTCCTTCGACAAAGCTCACTGATTATATCATTAACACAGTCTCTCTCTCTCTAGTCCTTCGCCTAGCTCCTCCACCTCCACAGTATTGTATCCGATCTCTGATTTTGTTACTTGCGATCGTTTTTCGCCTAACCATCGAAATTTTCTTATCGCCTTAACTGCTTCTGTGGAACCGAGTTCTTTTAAAGAGGCTATGAAATCAGATGAATGGTCGGAATCAATGCATGGAGAAATACGAGCTCTTGAAGATAATCATACATGGGATATTGAGAATTTGCCTCTTGGAAAGAAAGCTCTTGGCTGCAAATGGGTCTATCGCATCAAGCATAAATTTGATGGAACCATTTAACGTTATAAGTCTCGCCTTGTTGTTCTTGGCAATCACCAAATTGAAGGATTGGACTATAACGAGACTTTTGCTCCTGTTGCCAAAATGACCACCATTCGAATTTTTCTTGATGTTGCGGTAAAGAAGGACTTTGAAGTTCACCAAATAGATGTTCACAACGCCTTCTTACATGGTGATCTTGATGAAGAAGTATGGATGAAGTTACCTCCTGGTTTTAGTAATCCAAATGAAACTCGCGTTTGTCGCCTACGTAAGTCTCTCTACGGTTTGCGTCAGGCGCCTCGTTGTTGGTTCGCAAAATTAACTACAGCCTTGAAAGAGTATGGTTTCACTCAATCGAAGTCTGATTATTCTCTCTTCAGCTTCATCCGACCGGGCGTATGTGTTCATGTTTTGGTCGACGATTTGCTTATTTCCGGAAATACAGCCGCAGTTATTCAGCAGTTTAAGGATTATATATCCTCTCGCTTTCACATGAAAGACCTTGGGCTCCTGAATATTTTCTAGGAATCGAAGTGGCACGTAGCTCGGCTGGGATCTACCTGTGTCAGCGCAAATACGCTCTTGATATATTGACGGAAGTTGGTCTTCTCGGCTGCAAACCAGCCGATTCTCCCATTGATCAGAATCATCGTCTCGCACTTGCCCCCAGCGATGACATTTATGATCCTGAATCTTATCGGCGTCTTGTCGGTAAGCTTATTTATCTTGGCGTGGCACGCCCCGATCTGGCCTATGCAATTCACACCTTATCTCAGTTCATGCATCATCCAAAAGAAGAACATTGGCAGGCTGCTCTCGAAGTAGTTCGTTATATCAAAGGAACTGTGGGTCAAGGCATATTACTTCGGGTAAATTCTCCTCTTCATTTCACTGCTTGGTGTGACTCCGACTGGGCTGGATGCCCTATAACACGTCGCTCTTTATCTGCTTGGATTGTTCAGCTCGGAGACTCCCTTGTGTGTTGGAAGACTAAAAAGCAGAGGGTTGTTTCTCGTTCTTCTACCGAAGCTGAATATAGAGCGATGGCTGATATAACCAGTGAACTTCGTTGGCTGAAAGGATTATTGCTTGAGTTTGGTGTTGATCACAAAGAACCGATGACTGTCTTTTGTGACAATCAATCAACCCTTCATCTTAGTGCCAATCCGGTTTTTCATGAGAGAACCAAATATATTGAAACGGTTTGCCATTTCATTCGTGACGACATCCAAGATAGTTTTATTCAAACGGCACATGTCTCTACCAAGAACCAGCTGGCCGATATCCTTACTAAAGCTTTGGGTCGCAAAGAATTTGATACTTTCAGGTCCAAGTTGGACATCCAAGATTTGCATGCTCCAACTTGAGGAGAGGTATTAGGATATATCCATATTTCCGATAAATAGATATTTTTCTATTCTATATAGATTCATATATATTTTGTTGTACAAGTTTATTTTACCTTGATTTTCTTTTTGCCTTCTATTGGCTCTTGTATAAATACTATGCCATAGCAACTAATATCACTAACACAGAACGATTCATTACTTTGATCTATTTTACGGTAAGTATGATAAGAGATTCAAACAGTTTATATTGAATTATTTGTTTTTTTTCTGTTAATATATTGAATTATTTGTTTCCGTGGAGATTCATCATATTGATATTATATCAATATATTTGTGATGCAAGAGTTTTGGGGCATTAAAATTGCAAAGCTCCGTACGAGCTGCAGTGAAAGTCTATGTGTCTATGAAGATCTAGAAGCCGCTACACTTTGCCAAAAGATCTACTTCTCGACATTAATATCCCATTGTTCCATTCTTAATTTACAAAGAAACAAATAAATAAATAAATAACAGTTGATTTCCTGTTCTATTCTCTAATTCTTCTGATACTTTATTGCCTATTAAAGAAAAATCGTAGACAAAAACCAAATTTTGTTCTCCCAAGACTTCAGCAATGTCCACCAAGTGAAACTATACATTATTGTCAAGTTTATCCAGCAAACAATATGTCAGTAATTTCCATACTGATTTTTTTTTTTGTGGAAATTACAAATAGCAGACTAATCATGAATGAAATCCGTTATCCTCACATATAAGTGTACGTTCCAATATCCCAAGACACAAAAAAGAAGGTGATTCCATTTGTGGTAACTACAATTTCGGTTGTTAAGAATTGAATCCATTTGTAGTACTAATACCTAAAACCTGACAATAAAATTATTCTGGTCCGACTAGGCTGGCTCGAACTAAACCTTTTTTGTCACTAAAGAGAATTTACTAAAATCAAGTTCATCACATAACCCATTACAAACCAATTAAAGCCGGGGAACACACTTACGACCCCGAAGACTTACGGAGACTTAGCCGGATGAAACCAAATCTTCACCGGATACTAAACACATAGACCAAATGCAATTTCGGACTAATCGTCTTCGTTTGAATGTAAAATCGACTTATGAAGTTTAAACGATGCTTCCAACCCTGGCTTGATGAGCCTTTCTTTCATGAGAAGCCTTGAAATCATCAAACAAATGCCTACATGGTATCAAACCCGTTGAGTTGTGGCTCGAACTAAACCATAAACAAGAAAAAAATAGAAATTAAAATGGCAATAATACCCGATTCTTCCTCATGTAACATATATTATGCTAAGTTTTGTATCATGATCCCTATGTTATATATAGTTAAAAAAATCCAATGGCTGATCCAAAATCTGATTGGACCTAGCTCAAAAAAAACATGTTCGGGTCTGCAAAACCGATCTACTCTCTTTTATTTTATTTATAAATCAGAAAAGGTCAAATCTTATAGGCTTCGTCCTTGATGGTCGGTCTAAGATACAATTACTCAAATTCTGATATTTAGTTCTAGACTCCTACTTTTACGTCTTTCTTTATTTCCTCTCTTCTGCTCCATATTTTTAAAAGGCTTTTAAAGCAGAGAATGAGGTTTTTGGCCTTTAACGTACCTTTGTGTTTCTTTATTAATTCTGCTCTCTTCAGCTCCATATTTTTAAAAGGCTTCACTCTAGTCAGATCTTAATTATTTTCCTCCTCTGCTTATATGCAACCCTCTACATAATATATGGGTTTGCATAGTTATACATACACAAATGATCAGGTGGTACTGAGTGGAAGGAAAAGCAAGAAGGAGACTACATTTACAGGTTAGTTTTCTCCTCTGTTTCTCGTAGTTAGATCTGAGAAAAGTGCCTCTTCTGTTTTTCTCCTTGATTATCTAAACTTTTAAAGTTAAATATATATAACCTGAACATATGTTTTTTTTTGGTAGAAAGGAGGGCAGATGTATGCGTCCGAACTTTACATATCCTGTTTTTTTTTTTTTTTAAAGTTGTTAAATGTTACGATATATTATCAGAAAAAGCCGAATGAGTTTTACATATCGGCTTTTATAAATTTGAAATACGCAAAATATTATTAGAACAAGAGCAATTTCACTATAGAAGGAAACAACGTTAAGAGAGAACCTAGCCAAATGTCATGGACTCATGGTAAAACTACATTGTCATAATCAGGCCTGACTATAGTTAGGGGAGGTACTTAAGGCTTTAATCCGGTTTATAGCTAGTATTAGTTCATTTTTTTTCAATTGTAAGTTTTACCAGTTTTTATAGAATTAATATCATATATAATCATTTTTAATTTGGTTTGGTTTTCATTCTTTTAATGCAATTAAGTTTGATTTTTATTTTGTTTTAGAAAATCACTAAAAAATATACATATATAATGATTTAAATAATATTTTATTCATGCATGCATCAATATATATATATATACAGCTATGTGTTGTCAAAAAAAAAAAATATATATATATATATACAGCTATGTATTATATTGCAGAAATAAAATATTATTTAAATAATTATATATATTTATACTTTTAAATATATTTTTTCTAATTAAAACCAAAACAGAATATTTATATTTACATATACAAAGATTTGACTTATTCATTATAGTTTGTTAAGTTATATTAAATTTGTTCCAGTCTGTTGATTTTAAAAGAAAAAAATCAGTTGGCTTATAAACAAACTTTGGTTCGGTTCGATTTTCTGGTTAGGGTTTGTTTAGTAAAACTTGATGGCATTTTTGGGCCTGAGGCCCATATTATATATCATTGGTTCTATCAGCACTAGGCTAGGGCATGTAGCTTCGCGTAGCAGAATTCATGTAGAAGAGTCTCCAAACTAATTGAAGTCTATTTTTTTTTTTTTTTTTTGAGAAACAATAGTCTATTTTAGACGAAGATCCGTTGTTATTTTTTATTTTGGGGTTAAACATATTCTTCGATTAGTTTTTCATTGTTAGATATTTGGAGACATACATTGTTTTGTAGAATTATCTATCGAACTTCATCTCACATTGGAGCTCAAAGGAGAAACATTGTGATGTTGAGAATTTCCGTTCATTCATTATTATAATAATGCTGGAAATTCGTAGAATTTCACAATTTTTTTAAAACAGTTCCACGTTCTGCAGATAAAAAATAGTCATAAAAAGTTTCGGCATATTAAAAAAAAGTTACAACCGAATGCCTAATATCAATATTCAAAAAAACAGTATAGGCATTAGCCAGATAATGATCCCAATGCAAGTTTAACACCTAGAGCGCTTAGTATATGTCTAAGCGATTTTAAATAGAAAATTATATAATTTCTAACAGAATGAAACAACTTCATAAATACATATCTAATTCAAATTTTTTTTAAAAAAAAGAAGTTAATATTCCAATTCAAACCAACAAAAATTCACAAACACGAGAAAGATCCTAGGCTCCTTGCTAGTGTAAATTCGAGAATACCACTGCAACCAACTCAAGAAAGTAGAAGAAAAACAATGTCTGAGAGTTTGGGAAAATAATTGACATGATGGAAGTTGGAGCGGTTGTAATTTCGAAAAAGAATTGTTTCAGTTTACGTTTTGTAAATTCAGTCCTAGACCAATGAAAATTTTGAAAAAAAAACATATCTATATAGAACATGGCATCTAGACCATTGATCGGCCTTTAATAAGCCTAATATGTCTAGAATAATTATTTAACGTCTAATCCGTCTAAAATAATTATTCGTTTAGACCGCCTAATCCAACTCAAATGATTAATCTACGTCTAGTTTACAAACTGCATCCAGTACCTAGATATAACGTTTATGAAAAAAATCACCATGAATGTCCACCCTAAATCAACTCAAAATGTTTTACTGTTTAGGAGAAAAATCGACATGATTGAGGTTGGAGCGGTTGCAATTTTACAAGGAGAATTGTTTGAGTTTTATAGGAAAACTTTTACCCAATTCAATCCCAGAACAATGAAAATTACGAAAAATATAAACAGGCCATCTAGAGATGTATATAGTAGAAAAATCACCAAAGATGTATGGTATCTAAAAATACCACATAAGTTGTTTTAAGAACACTAGTTAATATTCATACATATATATTTTGTTTTGCACATTTTGGAATGTGGTAAGTAAAGCTTCTTTACTTAAGACTAACGATTGCGCCCATGAAAAAAACACTATCAGTCTTTTTTTTTTTTTTTTGGTCAAACAAACACTATCAGTCTATAAGTTACCATATATAATTAATCATCAGAATCTTATGATAGATAAGTTTGATATGTGTTTAATTGTATGCTTGTGACATAGCTTTTAAATTTCCTGTACTAACATATATAGAAAGACACCTATTTGAACCAACTACAGAAGGGAAACAACAACAAAATCAACGCCAGAGTAGAAACTTGCTAAATACTTAATTGTTTGAAACCAGAAAAATAAAATTTAAATTAATCCATCAATCAAGCAGTCCAAAGCCTCGAGCAAATTAGTAGACCAAACCCCCACACACACAAATGTCTACAGTTATATATATGCGGAAGATTTGGCTCATGGCTCTTATGTTGATGCATAGAGAAACTCCAAATACCTCATAAGAATGGAGCCTCACGATCATCAGTAGCAGAGATAATCGTATAGAGAAAAAGATGAAATAGGGTTTCTCTCCTCATCATCTACTGATGCTTTTGAAGTTGTGTTATGTTCTCTTGCTGTCACCATTCCTAGAATTAGGTAAGAGCCAACTTTAGAAAATTTGATCCACAAAAATCATGATTGCATTAAGTAGGGCTTTTAATCAATACATAATTGTTGTTACCTGCTGTTGAAGCACCTCTTATTGAGCTAAGACTTGTGAAAGATTCCTCGGAGTCTCCGAAGATGGAAGAGGAGCTAGAGTCACTGGTTAGTCCAAGAAACTTCTCTATGATGCTCACAGAATCCATTTGATACTCTACCATGTTCACATTAGTATTACTCCACTCTTGTTCTTGATTTTCCCCTTCTAGAACTTGTGCACCACCGGTTATCTTGATCTTTCTTGATTCTTGATGAGGATCTGAAAATGTTTTCGAGGTGTCAATTAGTCCTGATAATCTCATCTTCATCTTCGTCATTGTTCTCTCTCTTGCTCGTTCTCTAGCTTTGTCTCTCGACTCTTTCTTCTTACAAGAGCTCTCTAACGTCTTTGTTCTTCTCTTTGAGACTTTCAAAGTCTCATCCTTTGCCTTTTCACCAACCTGGAGATTTTCATAGTCTCCTCCTCCTTCTCCTCCCGATGCAGCCACACTTTCTTTAACTTGTTTGATAGAAGCCTTTGATTTGGAGATTAGCCATTCGATCGTCTTGCTGGCCTTGTCGAAACCCAACATGTCTTGAAGATCGAAGAACTTGCGAGCAATCTGAAGGGACAGCCTCATCCTCCGGTCTCTAGGACCTTGAGCGGTGCAGATCTTACTATGCCTGTCCCTTTTCTTGCCCGTTCTTCTCCGTGGAACCTTTTCTGAGGTGGTTCCATCAACGCATTTCTCCTTCTTATTCGTTTGCTCAAGCTTCTTGCAAACTTTTCTCGGAGATTCAACAATATTTTCTGCTGCATCTTGCTGTTGTAACAAGAATTGGCTTATCAAGACAGATTCATCAAGAAAATTTGAAGAGAAAGGAAAAGAAGGCAAAGGGTGGTGATGTTGAGAACTAGGGCTTTGGATGTGAGTAGTGAAAGAGGGAAGCATGGTTGTTTGATGGGGATTGAATGGATCAAAGAGGTCATAGCCATTGGTGTCTATAGAAGGAAACATTAGATTGAAGAGAGAGAGATCGGTAAACTATACACAATCTTTATTTCCCCTTCTTCAGTCAAGCTATTTGGTTCATTAGTGGGTGTGTGCTTGTGCTATAAAGGTTGATAGGTAGAGGAAGAAGGACAAAAAGAGATTGTGGAAAGTAAAAACTCTAGAGCACAACAGGTTTTTGTTTTATCAATACTTTTTATAAGTCTATCACCTCAGTAAGTATCTTTTCCCTTAATACTATATATACTAATATAGAAAGAAGGATAGAAAATCTCACAAAATTCAATAACAAGTTTTTACATCACTATTTTTAATTGAAGTTTTCAAATTTAATCAATTTTTATTTTAGTTACTTAGATGTTTTGCAAATATAATTAAAACTATATATTCATTATATATTTTGGTATATATCTTTTTATATAAAAAATATCATCCTAATAATTATATGTGTGTAATATAGAAATGAAAATTTACTGACACGAATTATTGTAATAAAAAAAAGTAACTAAGTAAATTTTAAGTTTATATATCCAATTATTTATTAAAACTTTCAGTTAAATTTTGTACTTTGATATAGTAGGATTTATTATCTAATTCTTAATTCACGTTAGAAGCATCAACAGAAATAGGCTTAATAGTTTGGCTTGGGCGATGAAGTGACTTAGGCACAATCAATTTTTTTTTTTTTACTTCGTTAAAAACTCAAAACTAGGTTCGTATGAGTGAAGTTGAAATATTGAAAGCTCGTTATATGGAGTTTAACTTCCTAATTAACTCTTAAAACTTGTAGTCGAAATTCTGTGTTTTCTTTTTGTTAGCACTTATTTATCTTATTGGGTAGCTACTCATATTACAAACCTTTCAATTTAAGCAATAAAGAAGTGCTTTTATTGAAAAAAGAAAAGGCTTAATAAGCGTGGTGTGGACGGGATAAGGTTATAAGAGGGAGGTTGTGGGAGTGATAGTGATTAATTAACGGTAACGAAAAAAAAGTGGTGATAGCTAAGAGAAGAAAAGTGGGAGGAGAAAACGAAAGGGACCAAGTCTAAGGCCTATTTGGTTACCCCTTCACGTGGGCGTTGCTTTGTTGTTTGATAGCAACCCCATCTCCTTCATTTTCTCGATAGTGCTTTCTTGGAAGATAATATATATATTGGCATCTACATCTTATAAAAGGATGGACAATATATAAATTTTTTGTTTCTCTTGCTTAGATATTTGGAGACATACATTGTTTAATAGGATTATAAATCGAACTTCAATCTCAGTTTGGAGTTCAAAGGAGAAATATTGTGATGTTGAGAATTGTCGTTTGTCTATTATTTATGACTGTGTTACTTTGTAGAATTCCACGATATGATTCATTAGACTTTATCTTTTAGATATAGATAGATATGCATGTACGTGTTACAAGAATTTGGTAGGAACCCAATTTGTATACCTGAAAGAGCGATCAATTTTATTTTGAGTTTTTTTTTCCTTTGGTTAATGATCCAAACTAATTTTATTGCACTAACAGACAAATTTCACGCATTTCATTGTAAGCTATTATTTTTACATGACAAATTTATCATTGCAATGGCTTACATATTTTAAAAATCGTATGCAAACACGTAAAACTTTACTTGAAATATTTTAATCCATTCCTTTTAATATAGGCATATTTTTGAAAACAACAAAAAAATATAATTAGTTTGGATCTTGTAAATAAGGTTAGAGGAAGGAGTTTAAACAAGAACATACGCAAATACAAAACATGCCTGGTTAAATCTGTTTTTGTTTTTATAACAAGTATTCCTTACTAATAAATCTATTTTTTTTCTAGATCAATGATTCGTGATCGGCTGAAAAACCAGTCGACATTGTCATTTCATTTTACTATTAGCACCAAACAAAAATCTTTGTCATTTTATGTCTTTAAGTTCTTAAGATTTCATTTTTCAAAAAAAAAAAAAAAGTTCTTAAGATTTCTATATTCGAAATTTGCGTAGTCTATCTATTTGATTCTTCATGTATGGAAGAAAAAGAGGAGCGAGATGTGATTGGTGGAGAGAGAGATATAGGTAGGGAATTAGGGTTAGGACTTATAAGAGACAGACACAAACTGAGCCTACAAAGCCCATAGCCTTCTATTTTATAATGCCTACTCTTCTCATTGCTTTTCCTTTGACTCGCTTGACCACTTCTTATACATTTCATCAGACAAAACTATATATGATAGAAACAATTTGCTAAATAGCATTTAACAAAAAAAAACAATTTGCTAAATAGCATTTGTTGAAACAACATATACACGTCTTTCATTTCAAATTGACAAACTTATTTCACTTACAACAATTTTACTTTCGAATTGACATAAATTCATTTGTTATCAAATTATCACAACTTGACACCAAAAAAAAAAATTATCACAACTTTACCTCTGAGGCAACATAAATTTATATGTATTATATATATATATATATATATATACACTACAAGAAAACATGTCGAATTCCGACCAAATTTCCAATCACAAAATTGGTTGGAAAAATTTACATCCAATTTCCGATCAATTTCCAACCGTTAATAAAAATAGTCGGAAAGTGGTTGGAAATTTCCAACCTATAAATATGGTTGGAAAGTTGTTGGAAATTTTCAACTGATTTTCAACCAATTAATTATGATTGGAAAATTGATCGAAAATTCGTGAGAACTCGGTCGGAATTTTCTAACCATTTAAATCGGTTAGAAATTGATTAAAATTTTCCAACCCTTTAAATCGGTTGGCAAATGGTCGGAAATTTCCAATTAATTTCCAACCAATTACTTATGGTTGAAAAATTTGTCGAAAATTAATGAGAAATCAGTCAGAATTTTCTAACCACTTAAATCGGTTGGAAATTGATTAAAATTTTCCAACCCTTTAAATCGGTTGGCAAATGATCAGAAATTTTCAATAAATTTCCAACTAATTTCCAACGGCTTTTAGCACTAAACCTAAATCCCAAATCAGATTCATCATTCTCAAAAAAATGAATAACCACGTCTTATTCATCGGCGGCGTTGAATCCTCTCCTCGAATCTGAAACTCGTCTCGCTCCGTAAGCCTCTTGTCGTTGCCTTCTTCTTCATTCTCCTTATGTTATTGGTTTTCTGGATCTTCTTCACTTGACCTGCGCAGGCGAATTCTTCACAGGCGATTTTTACTTCTTCTCTCTTTCTCTAGCGATTTCTTATTCACCCTCGATTTCATCTAATTCTCCTTAGATCTCGTCGTTATTGTAACCGGAGTTATTGAATTTTCAATGGTTTAGGATTCCCTTTCATTGTAGATATTGTCTATGGTTTTCTTAACTGTAATTCGTTTAGATATGATGATTTGAGTAGCAAATTTTTTTAATTTTTAGATAAATGATTAGTGCTTGATCTTGATTGTAATTCGTTCACTCACAAAGCTGAGAATCAATCTCTTCTCCCATACCAGGTCGCAAGCGTTCATATATAATAGCTTGAGCCATTGTTGCAGGTTCATCAGAGAGATTGAATTTCGTTGCAACAAGGGAAAAATTATGCAATGGCTTCTTTGCTCGTGTAATCATCGGATTGGTGGATGCGAAGACCGTTTACAGTTGATGCTGACTTGCTTCCTGAAGTGGTGGATGGATATACAACTCCATCTAGACGTTGTCCACCAAACACTAGAGCAAACACCTGAAGTGGTAATTTAGCTTCACTACTTTTTACTGTCTTCCTCACTTTGTGTGTGTAATATAGAGTTAAGCTTCAGGGAGAGTTATTCATATAGAACCAATTCTTGAGTAGGTTAAGAAGTTTGACGAGAAACACGGTTCACATGCTTTCCAAAAGTTGCAATATTTTGTGTTTAAATATTCTGCCTAATACTTATCTTATCTTCATTCTCTTTGCGTTGGTATTAACTAAGTGCTGCTCTCTTTACATTTGCCTCCGGTTTTCTTCCTTCAGCTCTCAATAATAGTCTTTTTCTTTTTTTCTTAATTTGTAAAGGAAGGAACCATGAAACTTTGGGAGAAATGTGATATAGCAAAGATTGCGATCAAATGGGGAGCTCTTAATACAAACAATGAGGAAATGCATATGAATTGAAGGTAAATATATAGCTTGTTTTCTTGGGCCAATTTTTGAATATATTTGAAACCGATGTGGCTGATGTGAATCTTTTGGGCTCTTTCAATTTTCATCATATGATTTTCATCATCATTTAGTTTTGCAACTTGATATTAACCTCTCTATTTTGCGACTAGGTGTTGAAAGAGCGAGCATTACGAAGCAAATTTTTGCAATACAAGCGACGAATTTCTAGGGTGATGATGAAGACGACACTCAAACATAGATTTAGATTATGTGTAATTTATAGAATATTTTGACATTTTACTATTTGTTTTAAACATTATTGTTTTAATTCTAAATTTTTAAATTTATATTTTTTAATTATATTTTTTTTATTTACTAAATAATTATTAAATAACAAATAACAAATTATTGATAATTTTTAAAGTCGTTGGAACACGCTTGGAAATGAAATTGTTGGAAAACGGATGAAAACACTAATCGTTGAAAAATGGTTGGAAATATTTGCGTTGGAAAATTGTCGGAAATTATATTGGTTGGAAATTGGTTGGAAAATAATTCCGACCGTTGGAAATTCGTTGGTATATTGCCAACTGATTTCCAACCATTTATTCCAACCGATTTCCCAACGGTTTTTGGGGTTGGAAATTACCAACCGATTTCCAACCAAAACCATTTCTAACGGGCGATTTCCGACGAAAATATTGTGGTTGGAAAATGGTCGAAAATAGTCTATTCCAACCATTTTCCGACCAATATTGCCGTTGGAAATCAGCATTTTTCTTGTAGATATTAGCACTAGTGTAGTTGAGGGCTAAAAATTTTTGATGCATACTGTTCTTCACATTTTTGTGCTTTAATTTTTTGACCATTTTCAAAAAATAAAATCATAAACTTCCACAAGTTTTTTAAAAAATTCACAAGTTTTAAGAAAATTTCGTAAGTTTTTGAAACTTTATATATTTTTCCTACATTTAACAAATTAACCATTTTTTTAGTGATAATAAGAACTGTTATTTTGGATGATGAAAATATATTTTGGGTTGTTAAAATAAAAGATGAAAAGATATTTTGGTAGGGGAATGTTTGACAGAAAAAGAAAAAAAGATTGGTATTACGGTTTGATAATGCATATATATATATATATTTTTTTTTTATAACTCAGGGGTAAATCCCAAGTTTATAGAGGGACCCAGACTAATTCTCTGGAGGAGGTGCAGCCCACGGATAGACCCTCTCTCTGGATATGCAAATGGATCCGAAAGCAGGGGTCCATATCTGTGTGGATGTCCAGAAACAATGTGTTGTAGTTTCACGGAGCAAGTGTATCGAATCTGAAACGTGTTGGTGTCCCAGACCCGTCCTTTTACCACCTAACCACAAAGTTCTGGACAAAACAAATATATTTCATTGGAAGCTTTTAACAATAAGTAAGTTATTGTTGGTTATAGTCATTAATTGGCAGTTTAAATTATTAGGATCCAAGGTATAGAATTAAATATAAAAAATAATACCATCGAAACAAATAACCTATATTATATAATCGTGCTAGTATATAGGGTTAATCAAGCTAAGAGAGATTGCTTGCGAAATATGTGTACACCGGCCTCTCTGTTTTTTTTTGTTCTCTTTTGATTTTTTTTTAAGATGATATTTTAGTTTTAGTTGTGGAAAAATATTAATGTGAAGAAACACAGATCGTTTCCAAAGTAAAAGAGAGAAAGAAAATGAGCTCAAAGTTTTTCTCAGGAGCTAATTAATGACGATTAACCTTTTTCTATGAGAATCTTTTTAACATGCCTATTTGCAGTTTCAAACACATATATTTATATATCCACCATGTTAATAATTATTAGTTAGGTAGACAATTTTGATTTTATTATTATTCAAGTACAATTTTGATTAATTTTAAACAACGCGGACATATCACATGTGTGTGTGTGAAAGTAGCTATAGGCGATTTTGCTTTTATATGTTGGGAGAATTATGTTTTTGTGTGAAAATTAATAAGCGACACACAGTGTGGCAAATTATATGTTTCTTAGGTCTTATAAACCGTCATTGTTCGTGTCTCGAACAGGTGCATTTGTCAAACATCAATCCATATTCTGTTATATATATGATTACAAAACAAAAAATTTATGATACAAGGAACAGAGGCGTAGAAGAGTGTTGGGAAATTTCTGTATATTTCTCCAGAAAGTTTTACAATCAGTTATATACAAAGATGCAAGAATACCTAGTTGCCTAAATTACAAAGATATAAGAATATATTATCTAGGAATCAGAAGATAGTGAGAATCATCCGTATTGAATGAGATTGATATCCCAATAGCCCCCCTCAAGTTGGAGCATGAAGATCCGTAATGCCCAACTTGTCAAGAAACCAATCAAATTCTTTCTTTCCTAATGGCTTCGTGAATTTGTCGGCTAACTGATCATGTGTCGAGGCATGTGATGTTGCAACATTCTTGCTGACTATTTCATCTCTGATGAAATGACAATCAACACCAACGTGTTTCGTTCTTTCATGTATAATCGGATTTGCTGCAATATCAATCGCCGCTTTGCTGTCGGAGTAGATCATCATTGGTTGTGGATGTGGAACGCCCAAGTCTGCTAGTACTCTTTTCAACCAGATAAGTTCCTTGGTTAGAAAGGCCATCAAACGGTATTCGGCTTCTGCTGAAGAACAACTCACAGTGTCCTGTTTTTTCGTTTTCCAAGATATTGGGGATGTTCCCAATTGCACAAAGTAACCCGTAAGAGAACGCCGTGATATTGGACATGTTGTCCAATCTGAATCACACCAACCGTATAATCTAAAATCTGTATCAGATTTGAGCAAAATTCCTTGTCCTGGAATAGCTTTTAAGTACCGAACCACTCGTATAGCAGCATCCCAATGCTCAGCCCGAGGAGCCTGCATAAACTGAGCTAGTGTATTAACCGAGTATGCCAAAATCAGAACGCGTTACCGCAAAATAAATAAGTCGGCCAACTAAACGTCTGTATGGTGTTGCATCCGTGAGCACAAGAGTCATAGAGAGGGCAAGCCGATGATGTTGCGGCAGTGGAAAAGCTACTGGTTTTGCACCAAGTAAACCCGTTTCTTTGATAATATCCAATGCATACTTTCGTTGGCATAGATAAAATCCTGTAGAGTTACGGGCAACCTCTATCCCGAGGAAATATTTTAACAGGCCAAGATCTTTCATGTGAAACGTAGACGACAAATAGGACTTGAATTCAGTTATCACATCCTCTGAACTTCCAGCAATAATCAAATCATCCACATAGACTAATATGTTCAATGAAACACCATTGCTATCCAAATTGAACAAAGAGTAGTCGGAGTAAGACTGTTTGAAGCCATATGTGATAAGTGCCTTCGATAATTTTTCAAACCAACATCTCGGTGCCTGCTTTAACCCGTAAATAGATTTGTTTAAGCGACAAACCTGATTTGGATCCTTGGTTCGAAATCCAGGTGGAGGTTTCATGTAAACCTCTTCCTTCAAATCTTCGTGTAAGAACACATTGTGTACATCCATTTTATGCACATGCCAATTTCGACCAACTGTAACCTCAAGAAATAATCTTATTGTACCCATCTTTGCAACAGGCGCAAATGTTTCTCCAAAATCTTCTCCTTCCACTTGTTTATTCCCAAGAGCAACTAGTCTTGCTTTGTATCGTTCCAGCACACCATCTGATTTGAACTTCATTTTATATACCCACTTGCACCCTATTGCCTTTTTCCCTTTTGGTAAAGTCGTAACAGTCCACGTTTTATTGATTTACTGAGCATCGATTTCAGACCCCATAGCATCTCTCCACTCTTTGGTCTTTACCGCCTAATTGTAAGAAGTTGGTTCAACAGCTGTGGTAATAGCTGCTTGAAACGCCTTGTGAGATTTTGAAAAACGCTCAGAGGTAACATAAGAGGTGATCGGATACAGAGAGCTCGTTGATGCAATCTGATCTAATTTTGGCCGAATGGAGACTGTGTTCGTGACGTAGTTACGGAGAGTAATCGCTGGTGTCTTGCATTGATGACCGCGACCTAGATTTGCGGATGGATCCTCAACAGTAGCAGGGGTTGTGGTTTCGGCGAGCTCCAGTGGAGCACTTTCACGATTTTGGTTTGTGTCTGGGATCATATCGGTCAAAGTAGGAGCTTGGGCCATGGGAGGCGTGATAATGGGATGAACTAAAGGAGTCACAATTGGAGCTATTTCCACGGGCTGAGTTGTAGTAGTAATTGGGCCTATATCATCAAGAGAGGCTAAATTATCTGAATGTGGGGCCCATAAATTCAGAGTCGCTGAGACATCATCTTCATCGTTCTTTAACTGTTGCAGATATGGGAATTCAGATTCAAAAAATTTGACGTCTCTTGAGACGAAAAACTCATGTTTTTCCACATCAAACAATCTCCATCCCTTCTGTCCATGAGGATACCCAACGAAAATACACTTCCTTGCCCGTGATTCAAACTTGTCCCCTTTGGCGTTCTGATTATGTGCATAACACATAGAACCAAAAACCCGTAGATGATCGAATGAAGGAACTACGTTGTATAACCGTTCATATGGCGTTTTGCCATTGAGAACCAAGGATGGCGTTCGATTGATAAGATAACCTGCCGATAATATGCATTCTCCCCAAAACATGATTGGTAAATTTGCTTGAAATCGAAGAGCCCGAGCAATATTGAGAATGTGGCGATGCTTTCTTTCAGCCCTTCCATTCTGGTTCGGTGTACCAACACAAGAAGTTTCATGATGAATCCCTTTTTGTCGAAAATATGAGGCGAGACACATAAATTCGGTGCCATTGTCACTACAGAATGTCTTAACCAACTTGTTGAATTGTCTTTCAACGAGAGACATAAAATTTCGTATATGTTGCTGTGTTTCACGTTTTTCTGCCATCAAATATATCCAGGTACTACGCGAGTAGTCGTCGACTAGTGTAAAAAAATAGCGAGCACCCGAGGAAGATGGTGTTCTATACGGTCCCCAAACGTCAGAATGCACCAAATCAAAAACTTGAGTACTCTTATTAATGCTCAACGGAAAAGATTCACGAGTCTGTTTAGCGCGGAGACATGTATCACACGCTTTATTCGAAAACAAAGCACAAACAATATCAGGAAGCAAACTAACAATCTTCGCAGAAGGATGTCCCATACGGTTATGCCAAAGATCATAGCTCTCGACACGAGTTGAAACAGCCGCAAGTGACTCCATTGCGCGGAAATAAAACGTCCCATCCTCACGTTTACCCACTCCAATCACCATCCTTGTAGTGCGGTCCTGAATCACAAGAAAGTGATCAGCAAGATGGACTACACATCTATTCTCATCCATTAACTGACTCAGGGAGATCAAATCAGATTGCATTTCTTCAACATAAAATACCGATTTCAGAACTAGATGAGAACTTAGAGCAATTGTTCCTTCCTTTACCGATAACCTTTCAGTACCATCAGCTAATGTAACTAAAACTGGAGGCATAACTCTTATATCCGAAAGAGAATCGACTTTTCCGGTCATATAGTGCGAAGCACCTGTATCCAAGATCCAAGAAGGTTTAGGAGACATACCCGTGAGATTTTCAGTCGCACCGTTACGTCCTGCATTCATGAGGTGAAGGACCGATCGCCATTGATCATCACACAGTCGAGCAACAACTTCTCGGTCACGATCGGTAATGACATGATGCGCACGTTCTGTTGAGGAGGATGGAGCCGATGAAACCGCATTGGCATATGTTGCATTGCGTGTTTCACCAGATCCCGAGAATGAACTTTTTCCACATCCCCTTCCTTGAGAGATTCGAGATCTAGGATGATCTCCCCACCATTCCGGATAGCCCAAAACTGCGAAACAACTTTCAGAAGGATGACCAATACGATTGCAATGCTTACATACAGTGGAGCTGTAATCTTTCTTCTCTTCAGACCGAAATCGTGGTTTAGATTGTACCGCAA
>OVAY01001087.1:0-36214 GCA_900406395.1 Kernera saxatilis
AAACGTTGAATTTCTAACATGTAAATATTTTTATTAGGATAATCTAATTGGCGGTTAACATATATTTTATTGCGATATCTGGGATTATCAATCATTAATTTCAAGTTCATATATGTTATTTTACAAATAAATTCATCTAAATTTATTGATATATCATNATAAATTCATCTAAATTTATTGATATATCATCGTTTAAAAAATAATTTTCAAAAAATATGGACTAAATAAAAAAATATCTCTATAAATTAATAATATTAATTTATTGATAAATTAATACCTCTCTAAATTAATAAAATTTCACGGTCCCGACGTTATTAATTTATAGAGGTTTTACTGTATTAGCTTCTTACAATCAGATATCAACATAACTAGTATATGCTCAAGATCAGAATCACCTTGTCCACCTTGCTTTGTAATGGATTCTGATTGCTTTTGTCGACTGTGTGTCAAAGGTGCGGGTTGTCAGTTGTGTCACACGCTCGTACGATTGATGTCCACTGTTCCATAGGCTTCAAGTTTTGTCTTGAGCCTAATACATCTTGCGAGCCCAACTCCATTCGTTCTTCATTTGCAAGGCCTTTTTCTTTCCAGCTTCTGCGGGTTGCCCAACCTCCCCCGCACAAAGTGACACGTGGGCAACTCGATGAACCATAAATCTTTAAAAAAAGTCATAAAAAAGTTCAAATTCTCAACAACCCAACCTCAGAAAGTCAGACATGAAAGTCCTCGATTCTCAAGATATATAGTCTCTCTCTCTCCACACTGACGGTAAGCAATTTGAACACGCATAAGCAAAAGCCTTCAAAGAGATGGAAGGAGTAAGGAGACGATGGCCGAGTGGTAGAGGAATCAAGGTTATCCCGAAGACGAAGAGATTGCGCGCGAGAGTGAGAGGTTTTTTCAGGCTAGTGAGGAGTTGGTGCTGCAGGAAGCGACCGGTGGTCAGAGAAGAGGCCCATTATTACACACCTCTACGACGCTCTAACTCTTTCTACGCCGATGCAATTGCAGACTGCATTGACTTCATCAAGCGATCCAGCTGACCGACCACTCCAATTGTATTCTTTTGTGCTGTATCTTGATAATAATATTCTCCCTTCTGTATGGGCTTAATATTCTCCCTCATTTTGTGTCGACGACGCGTTTAAATGGGCCGCATAAGATTTACAATCAGATCTGACAACTGCACTTATCAAAGGCCCGTTAAAAGCCCACGCAGTGTTTCAGATCCTTCCTTTCCTTCCTCGATTCGATTCAACGCGTCTGAATCTCACACACTTCCCGGCGAGATGGAGGAATACCCGGAAGAGCTCAGGACGCCGCCGGTAAGTCTGGTGGCTCTCTTCGGACACCCGGAGCTACACGCCTCCATTACTAAGCATCTCCACTCCCAGCAGCCTCCCATCAACGCTCTCGCCTTCCCTGACTTCTCCCATCTCTCTCTCCTCCTTGCTCCTGATGATCAAATCAACCGAACCTCCTCCTTCAGAGATCCTCTCAGCGTCTCTGATTTCTCTTCTCCCATTCCTTCCAGATGCGGAGGCATCTTGAAACGGGACTGGTTGCTTAAGCATCGCACCAAGGTCCCTGCCCTTGTCGCCGCCTTCTTTCCCTCACATCACATCTTCGGCGATCCAACCCAATGGCTACAGGTCTGCTCCGATCTCGACAGCCTCAAGTACTTCCTCATCTCCCGTATTTTTTCTTCTCTTTTTTGCCCCAGTTGTTTCAAAACCTCCCATTAACATTGCGATCTCCATTGCCAGATCCGTTATCCGTCCCAAAAACATCAAACTGGTGGTGGTCGTGGTCCAGGCTTCTCCCCAGGGTAGCGTTTTCTCCGACTATATATTTATATATATAATGTTTCATTTCTACGAATATCCTCTCAGGACTCGTGGCTGACTCTTTTCCGACTTGTTCTAGAGGAAATTAGCGAAGATCGTCTAGTGGCATTGAGAAAACGGGCAGAGTTAGATTCTAAGTACGTGCTCTTCGTCAATTCCAGCATAGAATCTGAACTCACTCTCTCTCTCTCCAGGCATGTTTCTCTTCTCTTTTCCTATTTTCTATTTTGCACCTACAACAAGAGACTTTTCCGTCAAAGCCTCTGAACGCAATATGTTTGCAGAATTGCTTCTGCATTTGCAGAGTTGGCGCTTGCGTATTACAGAGAAGAAGGAAGGAGAATCAAAAGTCGAATTGAGAAAAAGAGTTCCCATTCTCTTGATTTGAATGTTCGCTACTGTTTCAAAGTAAGGCTTTTTTTCATTACCTCTGCTAAGTCAATCATTTTGTTTCAAAGTATCTGGGAAAAAGAAGGCTCATTCATGCCATGACTGCTAGGTCGCTGTATATGCAGAGTTTCGTAGAGATTGGGGTGAAGCATTGAAGTTTTATGAAGACGCCTACCATTCCTTGCACGAGGTTTTTTTCATCTCTATTTATTTCGTTTGTTCCCACCCTTCTGTCACGCTAATGTGTTCTGATTCTTCTAGTCAAGAAGTTGCTTTTGATTCATATATGGTTATTGCTTTTTATAAGGTTATGTATATTTTTCTTCGGTTTCGATTTTGACGAGCAATTTCTTCTTGGTTGTTTACGGGAGGTGAGGTTGAATAAGTGTGTTTATGCAAACAGATGATCGGGACATCAACTAGGTTGCCTGCAATACAACGATTGGTCGAGATTAAGACCATAGCTGAGCAATTGCATTTCAAGATATCAACGCTTTTGTTGCATGGTGGAAAGCTCATAGAAGCGGTGACATGGTTTCATCAACATAAATCATCATATGAGAAGGTTGTTGGATCCACAGAATTTATTTTTCTCCATTGGGAATGGATGAGTAGGCAGTTTCTTGTCTTTGCTGAGTTGCTGGAGACAAGCTCAGCAACTGTTCAGAGCTTTTCATCCTTAAACCAAGGAACTGCAGAAATATCTTTGACTGAGTTTGAGTTTTATCCTGCCTATTATTATCAGGTCAGTCAATTTTTCTCTATGTAACTTGTAACGTAATCTACACACTTGGTACTGCATTTAGTGTTAACCATTTTTCTTAAACAACACTATATACACTAAAACACCTATCTCGAAGCAAATGCTGGATTTTCATCCATTACATCTATTCCTATTTCTCAAAATTTTCTGAACTCATTCTGTGCCTAGACTGTATGTTGAAAGTATAATATGTTCTTATCCACTGGAAAAACTTCTTTCCCCACGCAGTTGGCTGCTCATTACTTGAAGGATAAGAAATCTGCTCTGGAACTGTTGTTGTCAATGTCCGTAACAGCTCAAGAGATTGATAGCAGCTCTGAGTCCGTTACTCCTTCAGTCTATGTGGGTCAGTTTGCTCAGTTACTTGAGAAGGAAGAAGCTTTTACACTTCACTCGTAAGTTGTTCATAATTCACCCCACAAATCAGTGTAAAAAAACTCAACTAATCTATCCCCTATTACAGTATGATTTCTGATGTTTGTGCAGTATAACAGATGACGAGTACATACGGTATACAATTTCAGAAGCAAAGAGATTTCAGGATTCCTTTGAAATTATTGCTTGGCTGAAGAGATCTTATGAATCGTTTACCAACCTTAAAGCCCGAAGGATGGCTGCTCTTTGTGCATTTGAAGTAGCCCGGGAGTACTTTGGTTTGGCTGATCCCAGCAACGCAAAATTCTTTTTCGATATTACTGCAAACTTGTACAGACAAGAAGGTTGGGTAACTTTGCTCTGGGAGGTGCTGGGTTACCTGCGAGAGTGTTCGAGAAACCTTGGTGCTTTTAAAGATTTTGTAGAGTTGTCCCTTGAAATGGTTGCACTGCCTGTAACATCTTATGATGATTCTGGGAACTTGGGAAACAAAAAATATGGTCCTGGAGGTCCTGCAACTATTTCAGGAAGAGAAAGTATACATCGAGAAGTTTTTAGTCTTGTGTGTCGTGAAGCTGAGCTGATATCATCTACCGGAGAAAGTGGGTTCAAATTAACCACTGATAGCCCTCTTCATCTTGAGATTGATCTTGTCAGTCCTCTAAGACCTGTTCTCCTGGCTTCGGTTGCTTTTCATGAGCAAATGATCAAGCCTCGTGCTTTGTGCTCTATTACGTTGTCACTGCTTTCTCATCTACCTCTTCCAGTCGAAATAGATCATCTAGAAGTTCAGTTCAATCAATCGACGTGCAATTTTGTCATCAAGAATCCCCAGAGACCTCTTTGGGCTTTTGCGTCTAACACTGTGCAAAGTGGCAGCCAAGTAGAGAATGAGGCGTCGCTGGTGCTTGTGCCGAATAATTGGTTAAGGTTGACATATGCAATCAAGTCTGGTTAGTGTGATTTAATTAAAAGGGTGTGTTTGTATCTCACACACTTGCACGTATTGCAGTTTATTCATTAAAATTCAAACCTGTTTTGGACGTTTTCATAATCATAGTTGCCAGTTAGCAAAACTGAATCTACAGAACTTGTATCTTTTTGATGGAAGAAAAGGGTAAACTGGTATTTTCTTGGTTTTCCCTTTGCTTCCGGGATTTGATTGCCTAACTCTTCTCGCATTTCTTTGTTTCATCTGCAGAGAAAAGCGGCAAGCTTGAGTGTCTTTCAGTTCTCGCGAAATTGGGGCCTCTTTTCACGATCTGTTCAAGAGCCGAGAGTCCTGCTGCAATGGAGGATTTGCCTGTCTGGAAACATGAGAATCGTGTGGAATCTCTGCCAACAAAGGACCCAATTCTTGCAGTCTTTGGCCAGAAAGCTACTCAAGTTGAAGAACCTGAACCACAGGTGGACGTCAGTCTGGGTGCCTCTGGTCCTGCCCTAGTTGGAGAAGATTTTACGATGCCTATTGCGGTAACTTCAAAGGGTCATGCCGTGTACAGTGGTGAATTGAAGATTAATCTAGTTGATGTGGGTGGTGGTGGTTTGTTTAGCCCAAGAGAAGCAGAACCATTTTCTTTAGAAAGCCATCATGTCGAAATCTGTGGTATTGATGGGGCAGAGGGCAACGATGAATCCGAGTCTGAAACAAGGAACATTAAGAAAATTCAGCAAAGTTTTGGGCTGGTTTCTGTTCCAGACCTGAAGGAAGGGGAATCATGGTGCTGCAAACTAGAAATCAAGTGGCATAGACCCAAGCCTGTCATGCTTTTTGTGTCATTGGGTTATTTGCCACATGGCAGTGAAGCCAATGCCCAAAAAATTCACATACACAAGAGCCTGCAGATTGAAGGGAAGATGCCTCTTTTCATTAGCAATCGGTTTATGTTGCCATATAGAAGAGATCACCTATTGCTCAATAGGATCAAGCCAGCCCCTGATTCTGAAGACATGTCTTCTCTGCCGCTGAACGAAAAAAGCGTGTTAGTTGTCAGTGCCAAAAATTGCACAGAGATAGCACTGAAACTGGTGTCCATGTCGATTGAATTGGATGGTGAGCAAGGGGAAACTCCATGTTTGATTCAGCAGGGTGGTGGGTGTGGAGATACCCCAGGCTCTGCTTATCTTGCGCCAGGGGAAGAGTTCAAAAAGGTTTTCACAGTCGTACCAACAATGAGAACTCCAAAGCTGGGTTTGGGATCAGTACATTTAAAATGGAGGAGGCAGGGAGGTAACACAACAGAGGCATGTGTTTCAACAAAGCACAGACTTCCTGAAGTAAATGTGGAGGCATCACCACTGGTAATGAGTTTGAACTGTCCTCCGTATGCTATTCTTGGGGAACCCTTCACTTACGCCGTTAGAATCTGCAACCAGACACAGTTGCTCCAAGAAGCAAAGTTTGCTCTGGCCGATGCACAGAGTTTTGTCCTGTCTGGGTCTCACAGCAATACGGTTTCAGTCCTTCCCAAGTCAGAACACGTCTTAAGTTATAAGCTAGTGCCCCTGACTTGCGGTCAACAGCAACTCCCGAAGATAACTTTGACATCAGCGCGATATTCTGCTGAGTTTCAGCCATCTGCGGTTGCTGCAAGTGTCTTTGTGTTTCCCTCAGCGCCACAGGATAACTCTACCGCCAAGTAGTAACTTCACGCGACTTGGCTTTCCGAATGTGCAGTTTCACCCATCTGCAGTTAAGTAACACATATTCAATGAGTTTGGTAATTTTCTTTCCTGAAGTGCCTGCTATGTTGTCTTTTCTATCTTCGTATGTTGTTAATAATGGCTATTATCTTTTTTGGAAAACTCAAACTCGACTATAGGGTTAGGATGTGCATCTATCTATGGACACAGTCTGTTTCGAGATTCAGAACACCGGCATATGTTTGTAGCAACTGGTTTTCTTACAGTTAAAAAAATGTTTGTGCGTTTAAAACGATCATCCAGCAGATAAACATGCAATACATAATTATACCAAGACCAAGTATCTTTAAGCTTGTCTAGCGTTTCCGGCCTTCCTGTTATCTTCAAATTCTTTCTTCTAGGTTGGTGTTAAACATCAGGAATCAGGATGTTGCTTTGTTCGCGTCTTTAATGGACCGCGTTGGGCCTCTATTATTTGTTCGTTATGTTGGGCCTTCTTATGTTTTCATTTAAATTGGGCCTTTTGTGTTGGGCTTCCCTTCTCACTTGAGCTCAAGCTTTAATCAGAATTAGCGTCGGGTTCGATCACTGGCGGGCGAAGATGGAGGCTTCTGAGATGGGAAGACGGCCAGGAGTGTTTGTCGTTGGATCCTCTGGTGTCGGCAAGCGCACCCTCCTCTCTCGTACGCGCTTCTCCCTTTTCGATACGATTTCTGTTTACCGGCCAAGCTTTTGTTTTGCTCTAGTCTAGGGTTTCCCTTTTATTCGTTCTGCCTTTCGGCCTCTTCTCTGTATCGTTTGGGGCTGTTAATCACAGGATTGCTCTCTGTCGATTTTGAGGATTCATCGGAGTCATCATCTCAAACAGAAGTTCACGGGTATATATATCTCTCTAAGGACGGTGTTTTATGTGTATACCGATTTCCTGAAGAATTTCTTACGATTTTTATTGAACTTTCTGTAACATGTGGGCAGCTGGACGATTAACACCAAGTATTACACTGCAGATGTTTCGATATGGATATCACATATTTGCGATGACTACTCTCTGCCCAATCTCCCTCAGTCACATCCACTGGTGGCGTTAGTTATGGTCTTCGACTTGAGTGAGGTTTGACATTGGCCTGTGACTCATTATTTCTCACCTTACCATCCGCATAACCCTTTTACCCGTTCTTTGCAGCTGTCAACTCTTGTTGCTCTTCAAGACTGGGTTTCTCATACTGACATCAACAATTTTGATATATTGTTGTGCATTGGGAACAAAGTAGATCTTGTCCCTCATCACCTAGCTCATGATGAATATAGAAGACGTCTTTTGAGGGCAACAGACTCCTCTACAAATCTGTATTCAGACATTCATGGGTTTGGGATCTCCGAAAGTGAAGGAAGTAGGTTGTTGGGAAGCGACGATACATCATTGGATATCAGAGGAACATGTCTTGAGTGGTGCTGTGAGAACAACATCGAGTTCATTGAGGCTTGTGCATCTAATCCTGATTTTGACATGTGTAAGTTCTATGTTTTTCAGACAATCCTTCCTTCTTCATATTGATGGAGTAACCAGGGGTGCTGCAATATGCACGTTCTTATCTGGTTACTCCTTGTTTTCATCACAATATGAAACATAGCCTGTACTGAACTTGTGAAGAGTTCCACATTTATGGGTGAAAAAGGAGTGATAAATGATGAGCAGAGAATACGTATTCTTCTCTAGCATTAATGAGACTCTGGGGTTGGTCCTTGTAGGTTTGTCAGTTGATGGGGATTCTCAAGGGGTTGAACGTCTATTTGGTGCTCTTGCAGCACATATGTGGCCTGGAATGATTCTGAAATCGGGTGATAAGATAAATGAGCCGGTGTTACCTCATGCTGAAGGTTATTTGCACCTTCAGTTTTCTTCTCTTATATATAGTAACGGTTCCCCTTGGATTCATGTTGATTGGATCTTATATATCCTCGTTGTCAGAGTTGTCAGAAGAAGAATCTGAATATGAATTGGAGTATGAAGTGCTGTCATCAGGTTCAGCTGATCCTTGGGAAAATATCGGAGAAAGATGGGTTTCTGCAAGTGAAATGCATTCGTATGCAGATGCTGGCGGATCCACTTCACAGGAAAACTTCGAGGTAGAGAATAAAGTTGGGGATGAAGAGCTGCCGCCCTCAGGGTCAAGGATAGAGCCACATAATGAGACCGACAGAGCAGTAGTGACAGATGAAAAACCTTTGGACACAGAAAAGGACAAATGTTATGAGTTTGAAGACGTGGAGCAGTTGATGTCAGAAATAGGGAACATCCGTGACAACTTGCGATTGATGCCTGATTTCCAGAGGAGGGAAATAGCTGCAAATCTAGCGATGAAAATGGCTTCCATGTTTGGAGGTGACAGTGATGACGGGGAAGAACCTGAGTGAGCCCGTTTATATCAAGTATTGCTGAACATCAGCGTGAACCACAATTTATTAACCCTTTCTTTATACAACTTTATCAAAATTCGTTTCATGTTTTGTGATAGATTCTGGCAGTAATACTCAGTTGCACGATGTAATATGAAGTATTCTAGTTATCTGGGCCGACATGGTATGGAATATGGATCTCATCACTTTTTCTCTATAAATATTTAATGTGGTATTGGAGCTCTATAATACTGCCTTCTACAGAAATCCTAGTTGGTATCGCTTGGCAAAGCAATTATATTAGCATACAAGTCTAGTAGAAAACAAAGACCTGGATGGAATTTGCTCTGCATTCATATTGAATATTAATCCATATCATTAGGAGGAACGGGCGCCACAAAGGAGAATTGGTTTCCATGGCTAACATCTCCAGCATATTCCATTTCTGTGGGCTGATCTCCAACCCTGACGATAGCGTGCCCCTCTATCGGTGCAGGAGATAATGGCTCAGCTTCAAGATCAGACATGTTTTGGTCTTCATAATTACTCATGTAAGAGGCGATCGAGTGACCGGTGGTCTTGGAGCGGAGTAGAGTGGCTCCAGAGGCGTGAAAGGCTGAAGTAGAGGTGCTGACACTAGCAGAATCACCAAGGGTCTCTGTTGGTGGCTTTCTCGCTTTGCCTTTCTTCTTCTTCACAGCCATGTGCCATTTCTTCAACGCTTTTGCCATTTGCTCATCAAACACAGATTTCTTCATGTGTGAACCCATCTGCCCACATCAACAACATTAGTTTGTTGCTTGGTATATCCCCTTGTAAGCTTCTCATGCCCCGTTGTTCTGCCATTTTATATAGCTTTGTAGACAAACGTATCTGAAGAGTGATGGCTGAGATTGGAATAATGTACCTGAGTAACTAGTGCGTATAATGGAAGTGTGATGTAGCTGCACAAAATCAAAGCTCCTACGCTGCAAATATAGCCAACTTGTTGAGCTCGTTAGAATCGTTCCAAGCGAGATCTATGAATTGGTTTTTTTCACTAGTGGTTAGTGAAGAATAAGCTTTACCCAAGAGAGAGTTTTATGATGACAAGTTTGAAATCATTGTGGAAGCAAGATTTTAGCTTAAAGGAATACTGCATGCCAAATTAATGAAATGTATTAGTCATTAGACTCATTACTATCATTGAAGATATAGAAGAGAATACATCGGCCGAAAGGCAAAAACTAGAGAGTTGGGCTTAAAAATCAGAGAGAGGTCAGTTACCCAGATCCAGAAGAAGTATGTTATCTGGAAAGCATTCTACAAAAAGAAGAGTCATTAGACAGAAGTTGCAGCATGGAGCTAAAGATGAACACAAGCACGCAATGCTGGTTGTGTTTGAAATTAAAAAAGTGCAAGTACCTGAAATAAGGCGAAGTGGACAAGATGAAGCAGCAACTGAGGGCGATTAAACCAAAAGTATTTATCAGACCCATGCACAAGAGGTATCCCTTGAACAACTGCGTGTCTATCCGTGATTTCCAGAGCCATTCTTGTTAGGATCGCTTGCAGCTTCGTACCGACAGCTAAAATGATCTGCAAGAGTTGTAAGAGTGAAACTTCCAATCCCCTGGCACGGTAGAAGAAGAGCATAATTGTCTTACAACTATAGGCAGGATTGACGCCCAAAACATTGTTTCCCAGCCTAAAAAGGGAAGTGAGAACTTTTCAGTACACTAATAACCAATAATTCGGTAAAGCAAGCAAATGCAAAGCTGCCTCACCATTAACATTCAGCAGTAAGAAAAGCACAAATGACGCCCACAGAAGTGGACTGCAGAGCAAAACTTTGTCAGCAGGGTTGACCAAGACCTCATCACACTAAGCATTGTGAATGTGTTTTGTGTTATGTACCTTATTCCAACTACCACCTTGAAATCGTCTTCCAATGATCTTTTGATATATTTCTGGAAGTCGAACTTTCTTCCCGGAGCTAAATGGGCCTAAAGGAGACTCACCCATAAACATCACCCAAGTAGAAGGAAAACACAACAGAGAATAGAGTTTTGCCTTACAGCGATGAAGCCATGGCGCAGAGTCAGGTAGTCGGTCCTCCCAACAGATCGAAAGAACTGCTGTAGGAAGCACCCCTGTAAATCAGATGGTTGAGAGAACATATATGAATTTCTGATCAGCAACTTTATGCCGCGAGAGCTTGCTAAAGAAGAAGGAAATGCTTCTCACAGCATAAAAGAAGAAGGGGATTTTTGTCCAGAAACTGGAATGTTGTCTAACGAAGGACGTCTCATGAGTGAGCCTGAATCTTGATGGATCTATGCATAGAGAAGAGCCAATTTAGTGACCTATAAAACAAGTTTTAATTAAGAACAAGTCTGCCTACCGACTGAAAACTCGTAATCATGAGAAAATGTCTCCTGCTCCCACTTTTTCCAGCCACGGATCTGCAGTTACAGAAAATGATGAATAGCTAGGAAAGGAGGGTTTTGGGAAAAGGAAGTCAGGCTTGTCGTACCTTGAGTCTGCCAAGCATCATGGTGATGACGCTGTATAGAACGTGAAAGACAGCCATGAAGAATAATAGGATGTGCAGCTGGTGCAAACCCGTTCCAGATATGAGTGGTTCATGACCCTGCAGAAAAGAAGAGAGTGTGATAACGAAAGAGAGAGAGAGAGAGAGCGTAAAGTTTATTAAAAGGGAGGCTAAATATGACCTCATGGCAGCGGGAAGTTGTAGTGGCAGCTAGGCGTCTGCGGTGGGTCTTGTCTTGGTCACGAGTAGGAGAAGGAGCTGGACAAGGTAACATAGATGCTGCAGCCTTTTCAGGGATACAGATCTTGACAATGTAGTGCTCTCCGAAGGTGAGTAACAAGGAAATGAATCCTAGAATCATCAGCTCTGCGTCCATTTCATACATGTAAATTTTCTTAACCAAAGACAAGAATAGAGAAAACAAGTCTCTGATCTTACCGGCCTTTAGTTTTTCCAAGGCTTCAAGCAGAGAGTTCTTATGCTTCTCCCACAACCACTGTGAGAAAAAAAGGTTTAGACGAGAACACATACAGAAGGGAAGGAAGAAAGAAAAGGGGGGAATTGAGGTCAAACCGTGGCAACTCTGTGAAGAGCCTTCTCGAGGAGAACAGAGACAAGGATGAAGAAGGTACAGACGAGGGCAACGGCCCAGGTGGGAGTCTGGGAGAGCTCTTTCTCTTTGGCGCCGTCTGCAGAGGAAGCTCGGGCGAAGCCGGGAAGCAGCAGAGAGCAGAAGAGCAAAGGGGTCCAACACCAAAAGCATCTTGTGGCCATGGCAGCCAAAAGAAGAAGATCTCTTGTCCTTGATTACGTAAAACAATGACGAGGGAAAAGAGACTAAAAAAGAAACATAAAACACATAAATGCAGTGTTGACTTGAACGTCCGCTTACCGTGATATGTTATGAAGCAATAAATTATGAGAAGAGAGATCAATCATCAATGTTGAGAATCAACCTAAGAGTTCTGTAAGTGTCTCCTTCAAGTCTCTAGTCAAAACTCAAACCCTTAATGTCGCTGTTGTGGCTTTATCAAAAACTATTTAAGTATGGGAGTTCTTGTCGCACCCAACAGAGAGATGAGAGAAAGAGAGGTAGTAGAAGAGAATCGTCCAACACACTCATCAATCCTTATTGACTAAATGGTTATGCTTTTTATGATTTCTTTCCACTTTTAATTAAAATATATGCCAACTTGCGACTTTACAGATATAGAATATCATCTTACTCTTGGCCATTGCTCCACTACCGAACACCCTTTTTACGTTATTTACCTAAATGTTCTTATTATACATATGGACATGGAGGAGGAATCACCACTTTCTCGCCAAGCCTGGGATAACTAATATGATTAGAACAAGGTTATTCTCTCTCTTTTATAATCCGTTCATGTTGTATAGTTTTTTATCATATCATAAAACCAGGCCCCCAAGAAAAAGGGAACTAAAAATGATTTGGAAACTAATGGGCTAAGCCCAGTTTTAGGCCTCACAATGCCTGCTCCATTCAAATACCTACATGGGCTCTTATAGGCCTATCTTCGTAACTGTGTAGTAAGTAGCCCAAGGTTCTCTTTTGTTAGTTATATCAATGCAAACTGTGCCGTTCTGTAGACACGCCATTTCCAAGTCATGTATGCAGTGCACCTATCTTATCTCCCGGACTCGTTCTACCACAAAACCTATTCTTGTTTAATTAATTATTTGACTATCTTTTAGTTTAATTTAATCTTATCCTGAGCTAAGTACGTAATTATCTGAGACATACAAGCAAACGACTGTTTCTTCTTATTTGTTATATTAGATTGAATTTCCTCCAATTAAATTACATTGTTTTCCATGTGGGTATGTGCTGGGATCAGCTTAGCAGAGTGGCTTGTGAAAGTCTCCCAAATCGCAGTTGACATTTATTATTTGATTTATGTAATAAAGTAAAGAGAATGATGAGTAGTGTGGACTTGGCATCGCAATCGCAGGCGTCGCTGAAACTTGGGCGTCAAATTGGAAGAATGTTTCATATATTAAAAACAAATAATACTAATATGGTTAAAAGGTTTGCACAACAACAACAACATTCAAAAAAATGATGAAAATGTCAAAATTTGGCCACTTTGGAAAAATGTTAGTTTGTGACAGCTTGGATTACTTGTGTCTCCTCTGCTCGAGCATTGGTTTGTTCAATTGGAGGCCTTTTTGGGTTGGATAGATGATCACATCACAAAGGAAAAAAGTGGGAAGAAAGACATGAAATTTGTTTATATGGGGAGCAACTAGACCATGACGACGAGTCTTTCTTTGATTCTGTCAACATTAACCTGAGAGGATCCGAAAAGCCTCTCGTTCCCTTTGAATCTTCAAATTTTGATGGGCACCACCTTAGCCCAACATTACCCAGAAGCCAACTTGTCTTTATAATCCCTTCTCTTGTATGTCTTTTCCTCTTGTTGAAAAGTTGGACTCTTCATGTACCCCCACTCATGTACGTAATTAACTCTTTAATTTTAATATATATATACCTATCACTTCTCTCCATCTCCACCACTCTGCGCACAGGCAGCCAGAAATATCAAAGCTTTCATCTCTATCGATCTTACATCGGCTGCTTTTCTTCTTGTGCAAGAAACCAAAAAAAAGGAATAAGGGATGGGTTTCTTAGAGTTGTTGGAGGTGGCTTCAATGCCAATCGTCCAAGTTCTCCTTATCAGCGTCCTTGGGGCTTTCTTGGCAACCGATTACTGCTCTCTTCTCTCCGCTGACACCCGAAGATCCGTGAACAAGGTACAACCTCTCCATCTCTTTTTTTGTTTTTATGACCGATCGAATCCAAAGCACTAATTTATAATGATCAATTCCTTTGCAGCTCGTCTTCGTTGTCTTCACCCCCTGCATCATGTTTGCCAACCTTGCCCAAACTGTCACATTGCAGGACATTATTTCATGGTACGCACCACCCTTGTTCAATCACCCCTATTAGAAACCTTGTGATTTTATACAAAACAATTTTTCAGGTGGTTCATGCCCATAAATGTTGGAATCACCTTTCTAGTAGGAGGCATTCTTGGATGGTTGGTGGTCAAACTGCTGAACCCCAAACCTCAGCTTCATGGTCTCATAATCGCGACATGTGCCTCAGGTAACATTATTAATTCCTCAAAATTTAACCAAAGGAGATTTCCTGAAATCTAACATGAGAGATATATGATATGATATAGGCAATATGGGAAACCTTATGCTTATTCTGGTCCCTGCCATCTGTGACGAGGATGGCAGTCCTTTTGGGAATCGGAGTGTCTGCAGATCCATTGGACTCTCCTACGCATCTTTCTCTATGGCCGTAAGTCAAACCAAACAGATATATGATCTTCTCTGCTCAGACCTTTTTGAATTAATTGTTTGTCAATATGGCAGCTTGGGGGTTTCTACATATGGACCTACAGTTACCAACTGGTGAGAAGCTCTGCTACACAGTTCAAAGCTCTTGCAGCCGCCAGCTTGGTCAAGTCTCCCAACAAAGACATGGACTCCGATCCCCGCACTCTTCTCCTGAAGCCGCAACAAAACCAAGACCTTGAAATCCAAGTCAAACAAAAGGTGTCTACTCGGACATACATCAACGACTTGCTCCATCAGATTCTTGAAGAACTCTTCGCTCCACCTACCATTGGTGCCGTAAGTTATTTAAAAAAAAAAAAAAACAAAAAGAGATCTAGAGCGAGAGATCTTATGCGTTGTTTTGTGTTCCATTCAGATTCTTGGTTTCGTCTTTGGAGCAACCAGTTGGCTGAGGAATCTTATAATCGGGGAGAATGCCCCGTTGCGAGTCATCCAAGATTCGGTGAAACTACTTGGGTATGAAGTTAGGAGCAGGTTTTTAGATATGAAAACATCAAGACTTAATTAGGACTAATAATATAGTTAACTTGGCAGGGACGGCACAATTCCTTGCATCACACTCATACTGGGGGGAAACCTGATTCAGGGTCTGCGTTCCTCAGCCGTGAAGACGTCAGTGATTGTGGGAGTGATCTGTGTGCGCTATATCATCCTTCCCGTGGTGGGGGTCGGGGTGGTCCAGTTAGCCGGGAATCTAGGCTATCTTCCTCCTGACCCTCTCTTCCGATACGTTCTCATGCTTCAGTTCACACTGCCTCCTGCCATGAATATCAGTAAATACTCGACCTGACCTTCATTATTGGCTTACTTTAGCTAGCCAGATATTAATTAATTTGTGTTGTGGAATATTGCAGGCACAATGGCACAACTGTTCGACGTGGCTCAAGATGAGTGCTCGGTCATCTTCTTGTGGACGTACCTGGTTGCATCCTTAGCCCTCACCGTGTGGTCAACCATCTTCCTCTCCATCCTTTCCTGAATCTGATGTGGAAAGCAAATGGAGTTTCCTTTTGGTTATATAAAACTCACTTTTTTGATTACATGCTTTCCTAGTTGCCAAATAAAACAGAGAAAGACGTAAGTTTTTTTTGTTTGTGGGCTTTTTCTGGAAAAAGGGAAGGAAGTGTGGGCCCATAGCCCAAATAGAAGAGGCGTGTTGAAGAAAGAAACGTGCGCCACGTTTGCTTGGCTGCTACTGGTTCACACCTCTTCAATCATTTCAGAAGAAACTTCTACATTTCTTCACACCTGTCCTCCCCTCCTTTCCTATCCTCTTTTTTTTTTATTATTATTATGATTGTTCTGTAACTCTTTTATATATGTTATTATGATTTTTATTTTTTTTTAATATTCAACAGCTAATAATGAATCCATTAAAAGAATTTGGTTAAGCCAAGTAACATGTGTCGGTTGATCCTCTAGGATCACATGGTAGTACAAGTCAAAAATATCAGAGGTTATTTGGTGAACAAATGAAACTTGTCGCCCACACTCCTAAGATGTGGTAAATATTAAATAAGTAAAAATAAAAGCAATTTTCAAAAATATCATATTTTTTAAATTTGTGTTTCAAAAATATCATAACAAGTTTATTTTTTCAAAATATCATTCTTAGTTTTAATTTCTAAATGTACCACAAAACTTAAACTTAATCTTAAACCCTCGAAACTAAACCCTAAACTTTCAAAACTAAACCTTAACCTTTCAAAATTATACTCTAAACCTAAATTAGTAAATCCAAACAAAAAAAATTAAATTTTAAATTCTTAAAAATTAGTTTTAATTTTATGGTATTTTTGGAAATAATAAACTAATGATGGTATTTGTGAAAAAATAAAGTTGTTGTGGTATTTTTGGAACACAAAACTTTTGATATTTTATGAAATTATTCTAAAAATAATAGATATATAGTTGATTTGAAAAGGGAGAAACAAACATATTAATGTATTATCATTTGACCACACAGAAATCTAGAACAATACATCATAGCCCCAAAAGCAAACCATCACAGATCTTACCTGGCCGCCATTAACGAGACTGTTGATACCTCTCTTTCTTCTTCTTCATTTTAGCCTCTCGAATTTCGATGGGCTTGGGGTACGATCAGGAAGCGGGATCGTCCTCCCAATCGCTGCCCCGTGTTCCCACGGAAGACACTCCTCTTCTGGGGCCCCGAACATTGTCGTCGACGCCAAAGACCTTCGCGAATGTCTTCATCGCCATCGTCGGCGCCGGCGTGCTCGGCCTTCCCTATACCTTCAAGAAGACCGGATGGCTGTTGGGCCTCCTCACGCTCCTCTTCGTAGCCTCCCTCACCTTCTTCTGTATGATGCTCCTCGTCCACACCCGCCGCAAACTCGAGTCTCTCTCCGGCTTCTCCAGCATCACTTCTTTCGGAGATCTTGGCGAATCTGTCTGCGGACCCGTCGGCCGTCTCGTCGTCGATGTTATGCTTGTCCTCTCGCAGGCCGGCTTCTGCGTCAGTTACCTCATCTTCGTCGCCACCACAATGGCCAATCTCCTCAGCCGCGGCACCGATCATATTCTAGGGCTCGATCCTTCCTCCATTTACATGTGGGGATGTTTCCCCTTTCAGCTGGGTCTCAACTCCATCCCCACGCTCACCCATCTCGCCCCTTTGAGTATATTCGCCGACATCGTGGACGTAGCAGCCACCATGGTGGTTATGGTGCAGGATGTTTTCATCTTCCTCAAACGAAGACCTCCCTTGAGAGTCTTCGGAGGCTTCTCTGTTTTCTTCTACGGTTTGGGAGTCGCTGTATACGCATTCGAAGGGATCGGAATGGTAAAGAAGCAATTCCTCTCTTGTCTCTCTCTCTCTCTCTGTATTATTTTGTGTGTGTGTGTGTTAAAAGTAATAAACCTTATCTGTGGATGGATGGATGCGAACAGGTACTGCCTCTGGAACTAGAGGCGAAATACAAAGACAAGTTCGGTAGAGCGCTGGGGCTTGCCATGGGATTAATCTCGATCATGTACGGCGCGTTCGGGCTGCTAGGGTACATGGCTTACGGAGAGGACACGAGAGACATCATCACGACGAACCTGGGGACAGGAGTGGTGAGCACTCTGGTGCAGCTGGGGCTAGCAATCAACCTCTTCTTCACATTTCCCCTTATGATGCACCCTGTCTATGAGGTCATAGAACGCCGCCTCTGCAACTCCCGTTACTCCATCTGGGTGCGCTGGGCCACTGTGCTGGTGGTCACGCTCGTGGCCCTGCTCGTCCCTAATTTTGCAGACTTCTTATCTCTGGTGGGGAGCAGCGTCTGCGTGGTGCTGGGCTTCGTCTTGCCATCGCTCTTCCACTTGCAGGCTTTCAAAAACGAGTTGAGCATTGGAAGACTGGTGCTAGACGTTCTTGTTTTCCTCATCGGTGTTACTATAGCCGTGACAGGGACCTGGACGGCTGTCCACGAGATCCTGACACCCAAGGCCTGATCTTCTTCCGTTGTCAGTAGAAAAAGAGAAGCATTGTTACCTCCGGCACCATTATTGTTATTCTGTTACACTCCCCACTTGTTTCGTTGAGTCTTATTACTATTTGTTGTAAGAAAGACCCTTGAATACCAATAAGAAAAGTAAGCCTTAGAATCAATTTGGTTTTATCATATGAAAAAGGCAAAGCGGATTAGAAGGCCACAGCTGTGAGATGCGGAAGAAGCCCGACCACAAGTAAAACTTGTGACTTTTCTCGTCTTGATTTCATTAGACTCTCCAATCACACTCACATTCTCGGGACTTGACACGAGCACCATTTCCATCAACAAATAGACTAAAAACCACATCATTTGGACTTTGGCCGCCCCCTCTTTCTGGTCACCTGAATCCCCTCTTTTGCTACTGATTCAACCAGTCTTTCAGAACCTAACTCCATGCCAAGGCCATTGAAATCCACCCTCTTGGAGATGGCATGCTCTGTATTCGGCCTCTCTCTTAAGCCTATGGGCACCTCGCACTGGTCATTCTTGTGTTCACAACTCGAAGAAGAGTTTGACATTATGCCCTGACTGACGTCCCTTGGTTGCAACTTGGAGGGTAATTCTTCATCCTTTGAGTACAAGTAGTCTGCAGCAACATGCTTCTTCATGTTGTCCCTCCCGAGACATGCTTCTTCTTGGACAGCCGCCGGGTTGGGAAAGGAGGCAATCAAATCTAGAGCGCTCTTTGCCACAGCAACCGCTTTAGCTGCTGCAGCAGCTTTGGCATCAGCAGTAGCTCTGGCGGCCTTTGCAGCTGTAGCAGCAGCCGCAGCAGCAGCTGTTGAGGCCTCTGCAATCTCCTGAGGTGTGAGATCTGGGTTACTCAAATAGGAAGATAAAAGATTGTTAAGATGGTAATCAACTTTGGTGGAGGGATGAGCAAGTCCATTATCATGGAGCAGAGGCTTTCGGGGTGGCAGAAGCACACTGGCATTGACGCCTTCCATAACCACAGATACAAAGCTCAGCACAACCTAGAGAAATTAGCACCCTAGTCATGAATCAGATATTCCATCCATGAATTCATAAATATATCTTAGAATGAGAGAAAAGAAAAAGACTAAAAAGCGACAGAGAAGCCGACGAGGGGACAAGAGAGAGGTAAGATGCATTTTGGAGAAATCAAGGGAGTTACCTTGAAGAATGCGGCTGCGGACGAAGATGCCAAAATTAGGGTTTTGGAGGTCGAAATACTGAAATGTCACAACGCATAATAATAGGTTAAGACGGCGAAGATGATTAAAACAAGAGTTGTGTTCCTCTCCGGGTCCATCCCGCGACTTCAGTTCCGCTTGCTTTAATAAGTGAAGTTCGTCGTGTCGCTCCGTTTTACTATAAAGAGTCTGCAATTGATACATATCATATCTATCTTTTTTTTCTTTTGTCTGGGAAGAAAATTAATCAGGGTCTATTCAGGATACGTCGCTTATACTATTATTTTATTTTTATTTAAAAAAATGAAAAGAATAACAAGTTCAAATAATATCCTCAAGTACTAACTAATGCAATAAACGGTTGCTAAGTGTTGACAAAAAATAAAATAAAAAATCGGTTGCTAAGTATATTTACGCACATAATTTTACACTTTTGGGTCTGAATCTTGAGATATTAAAAACATAAATGAGAAAGAGATGAGACATGCTGCAAAACCCTACTAGTGCTTAGTGCTTAGTGCTTAGTGCTTGGGCAGCCATCCAGAGAAAACGTCAAAGATGTCTTGTTTCAATGAATCTCTATTACTCGCACTCAGGGTGATTACGCTCACTCCCGGTAGATTCTTTAACATTGCAACTGCTTACCACAAACAAGAATATAAACAATGTTAAGCAAATATGCACCCTTCCATCAGCTTTTCGAGACAAGTAAGCATTAGTAACACAAGACACAGGAAGTCAATCCATCAAACAAGACCATAAGTCCGTAGCATTGACTTCAAAAAATGATGGACTATTCAATGGCAGCAAGACTGGAACAAAAAAAAAAATCCAAAGAGTAGATATGTCAAGGCAATTTCATAATTTTCAGTCAGTCATCAGGATTGGAGACAAATACAGGCTGAAAATGAATTTAGCAAAGAGTAAGCCAGATGATTCCACATTACCTGCAGGAAGATGTCGACCAAATTTGGGGCTAGGAATGGAAGCAAGAAGAGGAATGTTGGATTCCAAGACCTTGAGGAGAGCCGGAAAGAAGGATGGACTCAACATCTCCATCTTGCCAACTTCATCAATGATGAAACGATGGGTGTCCTCTTTGACCTTGAAATACCATCCTAGACCAGTCAGTGTCAAAATGAATTGATCCTTTAATAATATATCATACCAGGCAAAGAAAGGACCTGGAGCTCAGGCAATGCTATAGACTCAAACGATGCAACGTCCACTTTGTACTTGCCAACACTAGGCCATCTCATCGATTCTGGACTGCCAACGGAGAAGAAACCAGCCTAATTGTCAGAGGAGCGGAGTAGAGAGTTGAGGCTAAAGGAGAACGAGGATCGACCTAGAAAAAGAAGCTATAGAAGAAGCGAGCAGACTTGTGCGGCCATCCAAGGTCACCACTTCAAAACCAACCCTTTCGCCTCCTTCCCTCATCTCTTCTGCATCAAATACCAGCAAACAACGTAGCAGAAGACGACTTTGGTTTCGTTCAATCAGGAAGATATGAAGAGCTTACGAGTGTAGAAACCCTGGATCTTTAGGCTAGGGTTGAAAACCCTCATCATATCCAACACTCTTATGATCAGTGTGGTTTTTCCGACACCCTGCGAGAAAAAAAAATGAAATCCTAAAAGGCGATGAGAGGCAAGGGGAAGAGAAACTCACCGGAGGACCGGTGACAAGAAGACATTTCCCGGCGCCGCCTGCCATTTTGAGGCGAACCCTAAGTGGTGGCGAAGGTTAGACAATCAAGATCCAACCATTGTTCACAGGAGCTTAGAAGCAATTTGGTCAAATCGATCAACTGCTACGATTCAAATCCCTGATTGTTGGCTTCTATTCACCCTGTAAGAGCTTCACTTGCCGTTCATTAGATAGGAGTTCCCAAGAAAGAAAAAAAGCTTGCGATATAAATGGGCCTCAATAGTATATTGGGCCATTATAATGGGCTCAAAGGTTCCGTCTTCCGGGATATTTAGGGCTATTTTTTCCCCTTTCTGATGGTGAAGAAGAAGAAGACTTGAAGACCTTGGCGTAGGCGTAGAGCAGGTCATGTACGGATCTAGAGGGTATGTATTCTAACATTCGAGATTTTCGTCGCCATCTTTCTGATTTGTTCTTGTGGATTCATTTTTCCTGATGCCTGATTGGTATTAAATCGATTTTGTGTTGTTGTCGATTTGGAATTGAGAGGGTTGGTGTATAGAAAGAGGTTACTTATGGTTGTCGGTAATGTTGAGATAGTGGGAATGGATGATAGTGAATGTGTTACTTTGAACATACAATATTGAAGGTTAGTGATGATTGTAGAAGAGAGGGAAAGACTGGGTTGGGATATTAACTGGTTGAGTGGGGGATGTTTTTGGGGTCTTAATTGAAGGGGCATGTTGGGGAGCGAGGTGGGCTCAAAGAGACAAAGAATGATGCAATCAAATCCCTACTTGGCAGTTGGATTCCCCGTGGTTCGCCTCCGGGGTCTTCCCTTCAACTGCGCCGACATGGACATCTTCAAGTTCTTTGCCGGCCTCGACATTGTCGATGTCTTACTCGTCACCAAAAACGCTAAATTCTCGGGGGAGGCCTTTGTGGTCTTTGCCGGCCCTATGCAAGTCGAGATTGCTCTGCAGAGGGACAGGCAGAATATGGGGAGGAGATACGTCGAGGTTTTCCGCTGCTATAAACAGGATTACTACAGTGCCGTGGCTGCTGAGGAGGGAGCCTATGAAAACGAGGTCCGAGTTACCCCACCTCCCTCCAGAGCAAAGAGGCTTAGTGAGAAAGACAAGCTTGAGTACTCTGAGGTTTTGAAGATGCGGGGCCTCCCGTACTTGGTGAACAAGCCTCAAATCATAGACTTTTTCAGCGGGTACAGGGTTGTCGAAGGAAGGGTACAGGTTGTGTGTCGACCTGATGGGAAAGCCACGGGAGAGGCCTATGTGGAGTTTGAGACAGCGGAGGAGGCAAGGAGGGCAATGGCTAAGGACAAGATGTCGATTGGGTCAAGGTATGTGGAGTTGTTTCCAACTACGCGTGAAGAGGCTCGAAGGGCAGAGTCGAGGTCTAGGCAATGAGTTTGTCCTTCTTCACTATGTATCTTTATATATATATATATATATCCTGTGGACTAATTTTGTTAGGTTAAACCCAAAATGTTAGGAGGACCTTGGAATCCAGATTGGTTTCCAGTTACTTCTTTCTTCTTCTTTGATCTGCCTCGTCATCTAGTATAATTACTATTTTACTTCGAAGCTAATAAGAATGTGGTAACTTGTACATCTTTCTTCTCATCATATATATATATATATATATATATATATATATATATCAGCCTCTCAAATTGGCCCCATTACAATAAACCTTTGCGGCCCGTAACTATCCAACATAGGGAAATCAAATTTTCATAAACTGAAATCAAGAAACGATAGGTTATGAAGAATGAAAGCGCAACGAAAGGAGGCAAGCTTTGGGTTCAAGATCTGGGCTTGTGCAGACGAGGCCGGTTGCAGAAGATCCGGCCGTTGGCCCTCACGAGTGCCGTGACAGCCACACTGATGCCCGCCCACACCAATGAGAAAAACAAGTGCCTATAATCACGACTAGTGTCCTTGCACAAGATCAATCGCATCCTTTTTACCAAACCAAGGTTATCAACTGTCAGTAACAGGTTGAGTTACCGAGTGTACAAGCTCTACATAGAGGATAGAGCTACCAACCTGCTTAGTTCCATCAGCAAAATTGTTCAGGTAGTAGCGTGCAAGGGCATTCCAGCCATCTTTAAGGACTCCTTCAACAGTCCTTTGACCATACCTAGAATTGGAGCGTGTTTAAACAAAAGAAACATGAATGAGATGCCATGTGGAACAAATATGCAAACAATACGTGTGTCCTACCTGACGAAATCTCCTTTATGCCCGAGTACTGAATACTAATGTCATCACCGTGGTTGGCCCATACTGAAGGCAACACAAGCACCAGTTATGAGTCTGGACTTTTCCATATCTAAGAAATTCATTCACTAGTGCAAAACCAGAAGCTACTAACATATTTTATAGCGCTCGTCAAAATTTAGATGCGAGCTTATAGCTTCTTGGGCGCCAAAAACACCAATCCTTTTGAGCTGAAGTTCCAACATCTTGCGACCTATCATGCTCTGCATTTGGCAGGAAGTATAGCCTAGGATGAGAAAAGAGCAAAGAGACGACGGATGTTTTCGAGAAACATGATCCCTATCCTATTATTTGATACTAGCCTGCGTGACATTTGTACGGTCTAAGCAATCGATGCAGTTTGTGCGCACAATACCAAGCTGCTCCTTCATTTTCTCACCCTTTTCATTCAACAAGAAGTACCTGCGTAATGCAAAGTAATCAGAGAGAGTAATGTCAACGATATCTCTTGTCAAGGAAATCAATACCCGTTTTTCTCAAGGAAACCCTCCATCTGCTCATACAGAGTTGCTAAGCGCTCAAAGTGAATATGCCCACAGATGCGATGAAAATCAAAGTGCAGGTATCTACAGGAACAGGCATATCCTTGAGTGAGATGGTAATAAAAAAATACGGTAAAACAGCTAGTAGCGAGGATGTTAGAGGAATGGATAGCTACCTTACATCATCGCCAGTGATGTGCTGCATAGCACATGCAAACCTCTCGCTTAAGCGCCCCTCACCTCCATGCTGATTACAGAAGAAGCAATTGAGGAAATAAGAACTGAATGGTCTATATATAAGATAAACAATTGAGGGTCAAACAGGAGCAGTATCGCCTCCAAATTTATTCAGAAGGATATGCACCTTATTGACAAGATCAACCGCCAAAACTGATCCATATTTTTTCCTTAGGTCCAGAAAGTGACGCTCAGCTATCCTCGCCTGCAAGAGGAGAGGTTACTTAAAAGGCTATAAGGGAAAAGGGTTTAACTTGAAATCATACTCACAGCCTCTTCAGGTTGGACTATCTCAAACTTGGGCTTGTAGGTCAGATCTACGATTTGCTCCCACATAAAAGGCATGGATCCTCTAACCTGCAAAATGTCAAAGGAGGTTAAAAAACACAATCATGGTAATTCACAAAAGAGTATTTGAACGGGTGAATCCATGACATGACCAAAGAGTTGTAGGGTAAGGGAATCACAGTTTGCAAACATGTAACAATATCACCTGAACAAATGATGATGTGTATCCGTTCATGTGTACAATTTGCTCAGTCTCCACAAAATTAGCAACATAACCATCAGGGTCAGCTCCTCTTCGCCACATGCGGGTACCTTGCAAATGTTCAAAATAAAGAGGCAAGACATAATCACAACGTGTATATATACAGTATATCATCTGAATTCAAAATGACATTTAAGGTCCTGAGCATCGTGCTTGCTACTCTATAAAAAGATTCCAACAAGGTAGATCAAATGACTTTACACCCTTGCGCCAGATAACTAAACCTTATGATTTTTGCTCACTTTTGTAGACTGTAAATGGAGCTACTTGAAACTTAAGTGTCACCAGGTACAAATAACCTAGAGAGAAAAGCATACCATTTCTTCTAGTGCACCTCCTAGCAATCAGAGTAATGTCAACGATATCTCTTCCAACGGCTGTTTGAAAACTATGGAAACGTGATTAGAGGTCAAGGAATGTCATGTCTAAAGCCATGATCCAGGAACAAGATTCGAGTAAGAAAAAATCACGACCATGCAGAGGAGATAGAGGAAAAGGGAGTGAAATAACTAGAGGTAGAAAAAGGATATTCCCTTGAATTACTGGAAGCAAGAAGTGATCAAGCTACAAAATTAAAAACAAGAAAAGGTGATATATTTTGCAAGTACTGGCAAACAGAGGTTTGAACTTAAAAGAGAGTCAAGAGTTCACTAGCCTTATTATCGATAAGCACTTCCAACATATAGTTGTTCCAAAGAAATCTAGGCTCCGCCTGCCATGAAGAAGCAAAACTTAATTTTCCACAAACAAGGAACAAGGAAAGACTATGAGCAAGGTTTTGATAAATTGCATAAAAAGTGCATATGCCTGTCTCCACAGAGGAAGTGACTTAGACTCATCACCCAAATCATGCAAGCGCTGTGCACTGAAACAACAACACACACATGATTAGCAAACTTGAAGTGTTTTTTTGTTCTTTGAGTGTAGTAGCATGGCAGATCGTTTCCAGAGTGCAGCAGTAGCACAAAGAAGAAGAGAAATGAATTACCTGAGAGTCAAGTTAATTTCATATGAGAAGTAGAGACCAGTTGTCTTCTCGGCGACACTTAGCAAACCAGAGAAGTCAGCCTCCATCTTTTTCTGCGGAAAGCAGTACAATGATTTGAGAGTTGAGCTCCATTGTTTTTTTTGTTAACATATATATATATATATATACAAGAGGGAAATGCACCTGTTCTTCAGGCGAGTTTTGAAGTGAATGATCACAAGGAAGAACCTTGAGGGAATTAATTCTGAATATAGGATGGCCCAGAAACGAGCCAACAGATTCGCTCTCTGTCACGACTACCAAGTATGATCCTGAAATCAAAAAAAAAAGAAAGAAAGAAAGAAATGAAGATGAAAAGACATTCACAAGACCATGTAGACAAATTTGATCACCTGCGAGGAGATTAAGCATCCCAACCACACCGAAAATGGAACGGATTTTAGGGACACGCAAAGAGTTGCATTCTGCGACATGATCTGAAACAGGAAAGAGGAGTGAGAGAGAGCAAACATTGTGGAAGAGAAAAGGCAGAAAGAAAACAAACCAATGAGCTTCATGGAGCCGTCAAGACGGCTAATGTCCAAGCAGGAAGCGGCGGAACCATCGGTTGGCTCGATGACGTACTGATCAGGGAATTCCCATAAACGCAAGCCAGAGTGTAATTTGTGCCTTGCCTCCATCGCTTGAATCACAATCAGCTTCGTGTTCCTTGTGATAATTTGATAAATGAGCAAGCAACTAGGGAAAGGAATGAGGCAGTGAGACTCGTTCAAATTGATTCCGACGAACGCTCATTTGATCCATGACTAACTAGTTTACCAAAAACATTAATATATATATATATATATTTTACTGAATTTTGAGTTAATCACGAAATTCTCTGTATGGATTTTATGGCCCAACTCAATTCAGTGGCATTCTTTCTTTACAAAAAAAAAAATTACAATAAACAAAAAGTGTTTTCTTGACTATTAACTGTCATTACACAAAACGAAGGACTTAAAAAACACAAAGTCATGTGTATCTTCTTGGCCCAAAAGAATGTTATGTGGTGGTGTGTAGCTCTCGTCTCCAGTCTCCAGTCTCCAGTCCCCACCCAACTAGGAAAACGAGAATCTTGAGAAGAGGGATAGACCTGAACCTTCACTTGCCCCGCCTGGACTCGCCTCTGCTGTTGTTGTTGTTGTTGTTGAGCTATGGTACGCTTGCTGACACTTCTGGATCTGCCATTTCCATCACACATGGTTAGGTTTTTTTTCAACAACATTAACACTTATGAAGGTCCTATTTTAAGATCTAACCTCCTCCGGACTGAACTGAAGCAACATTCCCACTACTGGTAGTAAAGCCTCCACTTCACCTGCCACCATCACAGGTTATTTTCCCTACAAAATCAACTTTATGGATCCACCTTCGATCTGTATAGTTTTTACCTGTTTCTAACAGCTTTAAAATCACATTCTTTAGGTATGTCATATCTACACCTTCTCTCTTCTGTTTTCTTTCCATCTCCCTCAACTCCGTTTTTAGCATGGCTTCCTGTTATCAGCATACCCCCCAAAAGTTTGAAACAAGACCATTCGCAACCAGCAACGCAACTGTGACTCTCCAAACTCTCGTGTAATCACATACCTGTTGACTGTGAAGACGGTTTTCCCGCTCAAGCTCCTCGATTTCCTCCTGATTTAGAACAAACAATTAATAACTGAAACATGGGCAAAAACAGATAGATGCAACCAATTCTATTATACCTGAAGAGCTAAAATATGCCGCTGTGTCTGTGCTAACTCTTCTTCTCTCTGAGCTTGTTGCCTTGCCAATATCTGAAATTTCAATATCATCTGTGATGATTAGCTCTCAGTGATTGTCACATACCATTACATTTGAATGAAATTATGTTCTAGGATTAAAGATCAAGTCCTTGCTCGGACAAGCAGACGGCTAACATTACAAACTCCTACCAGAATCTGGTGTTCTGCTGCAGAAGTGCTCAAGTTAGATACATCCTGCTGTTGTGACTCTGAAACACCGTTTGATACGTTAGCTGATGACAGGCAACCTCATTCATATGGGGAGCCAATCTTAAAAATAAATGGTAACAGAAAAGAAAAAAATCTCATACCTGTGTTGTTGTTCCCATAGTGGTGAACCTGAGATGGAGATTAGTTCCATTTAGTGCCCCATGAAGAGTGAAAAATTCAAGTGCAAATTAAGTTACTAGCGAATTCCGGTTAAGAAAAAAAGGAGAAGTAAGAGAAAAAAGAAAAAAAAAAAAGCACCATCAACATACTACTGGTTTCGGCTCCATAGATTTTCGAAGATTTTTATTCTCATCCACGAGTCTGGATATCTCTCGATCCTTCTCCTCGATGAGTCTATCTGCAAGCTCACGTACTGATTCCTGCTCCTCCTGCATGTATGTCAGTTAAACACAAAGCATCACCAATCATTCTTATAAAACAAGAGCACAAATTAGCAGGATAACAAAAACTGATTTACCTTCAGCCGTTTATTCCGAAGTTTAGTATCTTCTAGTTCTTTTTCTAGATCTTCTGCAGATGAGGCTTCATTTTGAGCGGTTAGAGCTTCACATCTTCCTGTAGATTACTATAACCTTTTAGGAAGAGAATTTCGATCTCCAAGAATTAATGAAGAAAACCGAATTTTGATTTCAATCAATTACGTCGCCATGTTTCTTCAAAAAGTCGAAGGTCTTCTTCCCACGCTTGTTTGTCCGCCTGATTGCGGGCAACAGTGGAATCAAGCTTCAATTCAAGACTTTTGATCTGCTCGCTGGCATCTTTAAGTGCTCCAGCTCTGAAATGGATATGTAATAAAAAAAATATAGCTCAGACGACCTATATATGTCTAAAAAACTCCACAAAGCAGTCCCCTTAGAACATTGTTTCACAGTTGTTTTCTGGGAAAATTGAGGGGAATGAGCAGTCAACCTCCGGAATCAAACTTGAAAAAGTTCTCATTGTGAATATATACCTTTCCTCAAGTTCTTTCTCAAAGCTAGCCAAAGCACCCTGAAGATCTTGTTGTGCCCTATCCCTCTCTGCAGATACCAAACATACTTCTTTTTCAGCTTCCTAGCACCACCCAAAAAAGATAATTAGTTGGTAAGAACGTTGATAACCATCTAATTAGCTCCATCTTAAAATTCTAGATAACTTACCTTTAGAGCTTCCTCAAGAGATTTGATCTGATCAGAGTCTTTAGCTGCAGCCAGCTCCATGTCCTTCTTTTGCAGGAGCGCGTGAGCACGGATTTTGTAAGAAGAAAATTCACTTTGGAGACGGTTGATCTGTGAACAGTTACAAGAAACTCAATATGATTAAGGTGAAGACAAGCTTCAGCAGAACATTCCTTAAAGCAAAATGGCTCTTTGATTCCGTGATAATTCATGTTAGGTGATTAAGAACGGATGGCCAATACATCCATCCTTACCCAGCAAGCTACAATAACTCTCAAAAGAACCAAAAGAAAACTATGTACCTCTTCTCTTGCACCTTTGAGTTCAGCATCTTTTGTGCTTAGCAGCTGGGTCTGCATGGACATTTTAGATCCCAGCTGACCTGACCATTTATATGAATGAAATGTGAATATTTTCATTGAAAAATGTAAAACATAACTAGGCTAAGGTTTCAAAGTTTCATGACATCTGTAAATTACTTCTCATTTTAGCCACTTCGATTTCGGCACGTAAGTAGTTGCTTTCAGCGATTTCCAGTTTAGATTTAAGGGCATCGCATGAAGCTTCCCAAGTCTCCTTTTCCTTTTCCTGGAGGACCAAAAAGTTTCATGGCTTCCAAGAATTACAACTGAAGAAAATATAATAATTTATCTGGCCAAAGAAACTGAAACTCCAACCGTGCTGTCTGATGAATGCTAAAGACTGACGCCTTTAATCATGTTTACAGTTATTTATATGCATTCCTATGTTCATTACCTGGTTAAATCACTACTAGTAAATCTGCTAAATTAACGATGGAACTCGTTTGAAGACTAGTACGTGAAACAAGTTCTTAGAACATAGGAACAGACAACAATAACGAAGGACAAATGACAGGAGAAAGATATGGCTTCAGAGAGTCCTGGGAATCCATCTTTTAAACATTCCACTTACATTCTCCGCTTTAAGGTGTGCAAGCTCTCCTTTAAGCGTTTCTGCAGAAGCCTTTAGCCTTGCTGCTTCGCCAGTTGAAGCTGCCTCCATCTCTGCAATTTTAGATTCCTTCTCTGCAAGTAGTACCTAAAAGAGGTGTAAAATGGAAATACTTGGTGTGAAGAATTCGTCACAAATTTCCAACTAATCTCTCTTAGTCATTGAAATCCAAGCACAGCATCAAATAAGAGAACTAAAGAATTTAGTAACAGGACTAACCTGCAGCGCTGAAATGGTTTCGGCTGCTTTGTCCCTCTCAGATAGAGCATCTATGACCTGTGCTTCCAAACTCTCTAAGTTCTGTCATGAAATTGGACAGAAGAGAAGACTTTGGATATCATTAGCGGGCGATGTAAAGGGCGATGGTGTATCACAGCATATAAGAAGAAACACAGTTAGGCTGATGTTGAGTACCTTTTGATGTTTAGCTGACAACTCGGTAACTGCGGTTTGCTTTTTCTCTTCCACAGCTTGTAATTGCTTTTTCAGGTCCTCCAGAACCTAGGATAAAAGCAAGTACGCATATGAAGCAGAGTATACACAGCCATACATACCTCTCTCTCTGTCTCTTTTGTCTCTCTCTCTCTCTCTCTCTCTCTCTAACTCTCTACCTTTCTATATATTGCAGACTAATATTACAGGAAATGAAACATATCAGACCTGGTCCTTATCAAGAAGTGACTGTTGCAATGTCTCTATCTTATTTTCTTTAGGCTGCAATGAGCCACGTAGTTCCTCGATAGTATCCCTGAGCCTGTGTATGGGGAAATAAGAGAAAACAAGTACTCAAGTTCTGAGTGATAGATGGAGAAGAGTGGGAAAGATGACATTCATTTCATACAGTTCTGGATCAAAAGCATGACCAGAAGGAAATTTAAACGGCTGTCTATACAAACTATCTTCATGTTATTTACTTGTTATTTGCACTCCTTAGTTGTTGCCTCTCCGCATCCATTGCTTTCAGTGCTTCATTCGCCTGTTGCCTAGTGCGTTCCAGCTCTTGCTGCATGGATGAGTGCTGAGAAGATGCTCGTTCGGATGTTTCACTCACTTCCCGGAAACGAGCGTCGAGATCATCTTTTTCCTGAAGATAGTAATATATACCGTTAAAGATTTAGACTTTGGCCAAAGCAGAGAAATTCCGAAATAGTGTAGCAATAGAAAGGTAAAGGGGGTTTAGGAAACTCAAAGTGGCTCAACAGAAAGCATTAAATTTATCTACAAATGGACACTCACCTTTTGGATTTCTTGAATGCGCTGTTTAGCCCTTTTGTGAAGCCTGGTGAATTTGGCGTCCAGGTCGGCATATTTCTCCTCACGCTCTTTTATTTCCTGTTGAACTACACCGAAAATTAATAGCACAGCTTCAGAAAAATGCAGAAAATGCGAACATGAAAGATCCTGCTTCCGGTTTATGAGCAAATAGAAAATATGGCTGACCTTGGGAAAACTTAGTGGAGTATTCTTGGGCTTTTGCATCAGCCTCAGAGTATGCTTCCCTTAGATGCTCTAGAGCTTGCTCAGCTGCAACTCGAGTTTGTTTTTCTACATCAATTTCTCTACTCAATGATGCGACCCGTTCTTGAAGTTGTTTCACTTGAGGTGAGTCTGCTCTATCCCCTTGCTCTTGTTCAAATTTCTGGTGAGACCTACCTTGCTCTACTTCATCCTTTAACCCCTTAAATTGGGATCTGAGAAAGTCATTTTCTGATCTCAGCTCAGCAATCATTTGCAGTAGCTGATCATGATTCTCACCCAAGGAGTGAGTGCCATTTTCTTCCTTTTGTTGCACCGGTGAATCTTGTGGCGCATCTAGGCTCTGCTCTTCTGCAATCACATCAGGTTCCTTGTCTTGGGACATCTAGGCAGATGTTTGGACCAACTCTGATGTCAGAAAGAGTGGGATGAGCCCACTTTAAAAGGTGAAGAGATCAAGAGCTGGCAAAAGTTGAAACAATTAGTAAGCGTGCAATTGGAGAAATCGCCATTAGAATTGAAGCAACAATCAAAAGAGAAACGAGGCAAGTGATGATAAACAAAGTGAAATTTGAACAAATCAGCAAAAGCAAAGGACATGATGGTAATGGGGGAGAAGAAGCTAACCTGGAGAGGGAGATGAGGGATAAGAGCAGCGAAGGAAGACGAAGCTGAGAGGGATGGGGAGTGAGATCGCAAGGAATCTCTGGGTTCTGAAGAAATTGGATCTCGACCCCAAAGGTGAAAGGTGAAAACGTCGTCGTGTTGTTTTACTACGGGAAAAATGCATTCAGAACCCTCAACTTTACAAGTATTTCTCGGAAACTCTTAAAACTTTTGAAAACGCAACAAATAAACCCATTGAAGGAATCAGGATCAAACAATGCACAAGCTCTTTTATCTCAGTGATGACCAAACAATTCAGTTCTCACCTTTTCTTCTCCGAGCTGGGGAAGGTAGAAAGGAAGCAGTTGGTCAGTGAAAAGGGTGAGCGAAGATGAGAGAGACAAGGAAGGAGGCAGAAACCCATGGTTAAGGCCCAATGAGCATTATTTGGCCCAATAAAGACCACTTGCGTTGACTATTATCGCCTTTCCCAACAAGAATGAATGAAATTGGGAGTAGGAGGAATTTGTAAAGCCCTAAAGAAAGAAAATGGCGGAGGCACCATCATCATCGGTGTCGGTCACAGTCGCCCACGACCTTCTTCTTGCCGGCCACCGCTATCTGGACGTCAGGTAAGCCACCAACACATATAGCAGTCTTTAGGATAGCTTAGTCAGTCTTGTAATGGGGATGTGTGTGTGAGTGATATAGGACTCCCGAAGAGTTCAGCCAGGGACATGCCTGTGGGGCTATCAACGTTCCTTACATGAAGCGAGCCGATTCAGGTATTGTTAATTTTGTTTGATCTGCTTTTGGTGGCTATGAATTTACTTGTGACTGTGTTGAGCAGGGATGTCGAAGAACCCCAACTTCTTGGAACAAGTCTCCTCCCATTTCAAACAATCCGATGAGATCATTGTGGGGTGCCAGAGCGGTGGAAGATCATTGAAAGCCACCGCTGAGCTTCTTGATGCAGTAAGCTCCCATCAGCTTTGAATCTTAAATATTTGTGGTTGATTCAATTTCGGGGTTTCACGGGAGTCACAGATATCGCCGGTGGCTATGCTGCCTGGACCCAGAATGGTCTTCCTACATCTCTCTGAAATACTCTCTACTCTTCTCTGATTAATAATTAATACATCAGGTGTAAAAAGGACCCTTCTCCTCCTTGGTGTGCTTGCTCATATGACTACTTTTTGTATATATACACAAATGGAGTGCTGTGTTGATTGCATCGAAATGTATAGTATATACTCCGTTGATAATCGAATAAGAAATGAAAAGGAGCATGCGATCGCGTTCTTGTGTTAGAATGCTCCATAAAGAAAATGGAGAGGAGGTCAGAGTTGAGAATCACGCTTTATATTTTACAGACCAAAACCCAACGGAAACAAACATTTTCTTTGCTTTCAGAAACAGGCAGTATTTATTGGGCGACGAGAGAGGACTGAGATATTGACACGGCTCAATCAGATGAGTTAGTAGAAAAGAGGATCTGAGTGAACCAGGCCAATATCAGAGGGACTCTCTCGGGACAAAAGAGTATCTGCCTGCCTGCTTTGTAAAAAAAAGAAACAAGAATGGAAGCGAGAATGTCTCTAGGGGATTAAGAAGAAGAAGAAGGGAGTGAATGTGCAACTGCAATTCTGTGAAGCATTTAATGACTCTGCCACTCTCAATGCACCAAAGTCCTTTGTGTAACCATAGTTTCAGGAATCACACTTCTTATCACTTACTGCTTTGTCTTGCACAACTAAATAGCAATAAAGAGACATTAATAACCACAACCACCACATCTCTTCTTTCCCTCGTTTTGTCTGCTTCTGCCCTCAGTTTCTCCTAATTGCCAATTAGTGAGAGACACACACATACACTGAAAAGTGAAAAGAATGCCATTCATTTAGTCTTCTTCCATTTACATTTTTTTTTTTTACACATTTCTTCTCTCCATCCCTCGGCTATTCATTTATCTTTCGTTTACTTTCCGGAGATACAGTCAATCAAAGCACATCCCTCCTCTCACTACATGCGATGCCATCAATCTAAGCGCATCTTATACTTCTCTCCCCATATACCCTTTTCATCACACTTGCATTCTTTTGACCCGACCTTATCTACCTCCATTTCCTTTTGTTCCTCCTAGTCTTTCTCTTAGTCGTAGCTCTCAGGAGTTGCTACACCCTTATATACAACTGAGCTGCAACCAAAACAACTCCGTTATCACTGTCAGCTCCATTAATGCCTCTCAATTGGGAGATTATCTGCTCACCTCGAGTTCTGAAGCTTTTTCAATCTGTCTCTCCACATCGCTGCACACCAGAAAAGACAAACTGACAAGTTTGCAAAGCATACTGAATATAGATGGCATCCAGAACAGTTTGTATACCTGCATCGATGTACCTTTCCTCTTTAGACGCCAAATCCATATTCCTCACTAGTTTAAGCTCCTCCGATATAGGATCTGGTCCCTCTGGAGCGCTGAACAATAACAGCCATCATGTGGTTAGCACCTGTGACAGTCGCACACAGTAGTAACCCAGTAGATTCATCAACAAACTAAAAACCTGTCAAGGATAACATTGAAAATCGGCTTTGTGCTCTGCGGTCTGCCTCCATAACCAATTCTGATAGCATCTTCCAGGACTATTGTTTTATTCACATATATTGGAGCCTGTGAACAAACAATAAAAGGGTTATTGCAGTATTCAAGCGTCAATAGGAACGAACAGGATGAGAAATAGAAAAAAAGAACCAGAAATATAGTGAAAGGAAATGATTGAGTAAAGTGTGTAACCCCGGGTAGCATACCTGGCATGCTCTTGCGACGTTGATGGCATCTGATGGCCGTGAATCAATGCACAAAACATCATTGTCTCCTGGCTGCAGGACAGATGGTTAACCTCAGGCAATAAAGGCTTTTGACAAACCGTTCCTAAATAAGAGGATGTTTGTAGTGTTTAAGTTACCTTGCCGAGATATACACTTGCATAGTACGTGTTGAATACTCTACTTGTAAGCTTCACCATTTTAACCTGTCAATAATTACAGTACAATTTGTTTAACTAAGTGGCAACCAGCTCTAAATGCGCTAACTCAAGGTTTTATACTTAGAAGAGGTAACAGATATGTTGGGAACGATATTGTACTTCATGTCCAAGTTTGTCGACAACAGCAGACACAAACTGGAACTGATCAGGGCATTCCTAGAGCATAAAAAGAAAAGAAGAATATTAATGGGGTAGAATTGAAACTGGAAACATCAAAAGCGTTAAACATTAGCCAGCGGGTGCCATATGATACCTCAGTCTGGCCTTCCAGTGGCACGTCTAATAGTTTCTCAACAGCAGCATCCCCTGCAAGTGTAAGTGATGAAAGTTAGGAGCAGCAGAGATATAAGAAGAAACAATCTGTAGAATGAATTCATGGACATACCAACAATAACGGGAAGCAAGTAGTCACCATCACAAGAGATCTTCAGAAAAATAGTGGGGTGCTTGAATTGACGAAGAAAGCCAAGTGCAATTGGGAAAACACCAACCCTTGATTCGCTGGCTCTTACAGCAAACGGAGGAAGCTGCCTAGAAGCTTGCCATGTCGAATCTTCCCGGAATCCCTGTCTCCGCAATTTGTAATGCATACTTGTCTCTGTTGTTTCAGCAATGAAAGGGACATGAAAATTTGAAAAATGAATGGCCTGGCCCTATGCTAATACGATTCCTTTTATCAGCCAACACTTAAATAGATCTACTACGTTAGCTGAATTCCTCGATTGAGAAGGTAACCCTAAAAAGGGAGTTGCGGAATCAGTATCAAATAAAAACAGATTGTAAGAAAGTGTGGGAAAAGTGGACCTGCAACGAGGACAGAGGCTTGGAGAAACTCGAGATCGGGATCGCCGAGGCCGGATCGGGAGGTGGAGCTCCCGTCGCAACAAACAGGAGAAAACTTAGGGGGACGACGAGAGCGTAGCGATCTGAGATTCAATGGGATGCAACAGCGAAAGGAGGAGGGAGAGGGAGAATTGGAAGATGAGACGGAGACGGAGGCGGAGAGAGAACGGGTAAAGGCCGAGGAGTCGGAGAAGAAGATTCCCAGATCGTAAGCAGGAACCGAAGAGAAGGTAACTCCGGGCATGGCGATGGTGATCAGGTGATGGTGGTGGTGGTGGAGAGAGAGAGAGGGGAAGGAAGAAGAAAAAAGTGAAGCAGAGCACAAAAGTAGAAATGGGGAAAGAATGATGGAGAGAAGACGTGATTTAGCTATTTTTATTTACTTACATCATTGTTGGAGATAAGGTTATGTGCTTTATTAATCAAACTCGTTTACTCTTCTTAGCTTTAGCCCAAATTAATTAATAAATAAATTACAGCACGTGCGTTTTTTTTTTTTTTTCCTTGTTAAAATGATGATTGATGACGTGGATAAGGAACAAAATTGTAGTGCGTGGAATTATTTAAAACTCAGAATTAAGATCATATGGTGTCGATGTGCCTAATTATTTAAACACTAACAGTACTAAATAATCCATAAAAAAAATGTAAAGACCACGCCGATTGGTGTTTAGGAAGAGCGAGTTTTTTTTTTTTTAATTTTTAAAATCCATTTTTTTCCAATCACACTTTAACATTCTAACAGTCCTAAGAACATCTCTATCCACGAGATAGAGGTGGAACGGATCCGGATATCCGGGATTTTTGAGATATCTGGATCCGGATCCGTGTGTTTACTATCCGGATCCGGATCCGTGGCTTCCGGA
>OVAY01001088.1:0-36203 GCA_900406395.1 Kernera saxatilis
CAAATTACAAAATAACCACCCGCAGCGTAGCGCGGGTCAAGCCCTAGTATGATATAATTTAAATTATTATTTACTTTAAAAAAAATTTGAAATCAAATATAATCGAAACCAATCAAACCAGCCAAACTAAAATTACATCAAACCGAACTACAAATAATTTGATTTGGGTTTTCAGTTTTAAAGTTTTTAAAGACGAGAAGCCGTTGATCAGCTCCAAATCTCACCGTTTCGTCATAAACCGGTTTTAATTTTCTGGTTTGGGTCATCTAAGCGCAATAAAATCCTCTTTGTCTTCTTCCTCTACTCGGCGAATTTCTCGAGAATAAACGGAAGATTTTGATCGAAGGAGAGAGTAAGATCTACAATAATGGAGAGAAGACAAGCGAGGAACACGAAGATCCATGTCTCTGTGTTGATTGGTCTGATACTATTGAGCTCGATCGAGCGAATCTCGTCGCTCTCGGTGACGGTGAACGACGATGAATGTGTCCAAGAGTATGTCCTTTACGAAGGCGATACTGTCTCCGGAAACTTCGTCGTCGTCGACCATGATATCTTCTGGGGATCAGATCATCCCGGTTTGGATTTCACGGTGAGAGATCTTTGAAAACTTTGCCTAATTTTTGTTAAAATGATGCATTTCCGTCGATGTCCCGATGTTTCGAATGTTAGGTTGATACGTTTTCCGTGAAATTTTCGGATCGATTTTGGTTTCTGGTGTCTATATTCGTGATTCTCATGCTTGATTTTGCCCTGATTTGATCTTGGAAAGGATTTTTCGATTTAGGGTTTTCCAGATTATGGGTTTGATTGGAATCAGAATCCGTTTTTTGATTGGAATTGTAGAATTTGCCTATTTGAATTTGCAGTTTTTGTTGGCTAACGTGGATTTTTGTTATAGGTGACCTCTCCTGCTGGGAACATTGTACAAACTTTGAAGGGAACATCTGGAGATAAGTTTGAGTTTAAGGCACCAAGAAGTGGAATGTACAAATTTTGTTTCCACAATCCTTATTCTACTCCTGAAACTGTCTCCTTCTATATTCATGTTGGTCACATTCCCAATGAGCACGACTTAGCCAAAGACGGTTTGTTCCAATTCCCTTATATATTTATCATTTCACTGAATAAAGTTTTGTCCTAATCATGGCGTTGCTTGATTTCTATATCTCGTTCTCGTTGCGTTGAGTTTGGGCTCTTTCGTGTTAGCTACTTCTTGATACCCATGTTTCCTCCTCGTTTCTTGTATGTTTCTCAGAACATTTGGACCCAGTTAATGTCAAGATAGCTGAGCTGAGAGAGGCTTTGGAATCTGTTGTTGCTGAGCAGAAGTATTTGAAAGCACGTGATACTCGTCACCGTCACAGTGAGTTTTCTCGATTAATCTTATATTCTTTGTTTCTGTTTGACACGAGTAACTTGCGTAGATACTGTATAACGATAGAATGAATTGAAATATGTTTCTCGAATAGACTTTGAATGCGTTCTTAGGAACCAAAAGATGCAACCTTTACGATCTAACATTCCTCTGTGTGACGTTTTTGGAACTTTGGTGCAGCTAATGAGAGCACGAGAAAGCGTGTGATATTCTACACAGTAGGAGAGTACATTTTCCTTGCAGCAGCTAGTGGCCTTCAGGTTCTCTACATCCGCAAGCTCTTCAGCAAGTCGGTTGCATACAACAGGGTTTGAACATAACAGAACCCAGCAAGGTCTTGTGTCCTTTTGATGAACAAATCATAAAAAAGTGTTAGTTAATTAAGAGCTTAATATCAAAAGACCCCCCTTTTTGTCTTTGGTTTCTACAATTTTCTTTGTCTTCAGTTTACTTTTTACGATTTAACATGGAGAACTTGTGATAAGCTTATATTTTGATTCATGGTTCTTTCCTTCCTCTCTATGATATGATCATGATTCACTTGTTTTTAGCCTTGACTCCATTATCATCCCAACAATCGCCATAAATAGAAAGATATTTACAGTATCCAGAAGGAATAAAGCTCGCTTTTTGGTTCTATCGTCTTCAAGAGAAGGAAATAAAACCCATTACATTAAAGCAAAAAAAAAAAAAAAGAGTTAAAAACTTAAAATAAATATATTTTACAAACAAATATCTTTGAAACTTGCAGGAAAAGAACCGAATATTTCTTTAGTCCATTCCAATAAACGAAAGCCCTATTGAAATTTGCCATTTGTGCCCCTTCAACGATCGTAAAAGTCACTTTCTCTGCTTTTTGATCTCTGGCTGTGTTTTACTGTGTGTGATCGAGAAGAACGAAAATGTTGGCGATCTTCGACAAAAACGTGGCGAAGAGCCCTGAGGCTCTACAGAATCCGGAAGGTGGATCGGTTTGTGCTCTTAAAGATGGGTTCTTGCCGAACCACTTCTCCTCCATTTATCCCGGAGCTGTCACCATCAATCTCGGATCTTCTGGTCTCATCGCTTGCTCGCTCGATAAGCAGAACCCTCTTCTTCCCAGGTTTTTGCATTTAAAAAAAATTGGATTATTGTACACGATGAGATGACTAGTGGGTAATTCTGGGTATTGACTTGTTTTTTGAATAACCCGATTCAAAACATTCATGGATTTTGTATTTTTGTATTAGTTATGTGTGATTATGATAGATTTTGCTGTCTACTTGTGTTTTGTTTGACTGCCTGCAAGATATATAGGATCGTTTTGGAATAATACATCTTCACTTTCTGTTTGGTTCACTGTGAATCTAAGAGATTGAAATATCAATCTGTTTTTTTTTTTTTCCTGATGTCAGTGTCTTGGTTCTTGATATGTTGACGCAAGAATTATGGAATCTTGATGGGAGGATGTAATTTTATTGTTCATGATCTTCTTGGGGATAGTGTTGATTTTTTTTGTTTTTTGAAATTACTTTGTTTGACAGATTATTTGCTGTGACGGATGATATGTTCTGCATCTTCCAAGGACATATAGAGAACATTCCATTTCTTAAGCAACAATATGGGCTGACCAAAACAGCAACCGAGGTCACCATTGTGATCGAAGCCTACAGAACCCTCAGAGACCGTGGTCCATACTCTGCCGACCAAGTTGTTAGAGATTTCCAAGGGAAATTCGCGTTTCTGCTCTTTGACTGCTCCACAAAGAATGTCTTCCTTGCCGGGGTGAGTTTGGTCTTGCTTCTTTTCGCACTGTTGTTACCTAAATTGGCTCTGCAGACTGTAATACTGAGGTATAATTATGCGCGGTGCAGGACGCAGATGGGAGCGTTCCTCTCTTCTGGGGAACCGATGCTGAAGGCCATCTCGTTCTTTCTGATGATGTGGAAACCGTGAAGAAAGGTTGTGGTAAATCCTTTGCACCATTCCCTAAAGGTACGCAGAAAAATCATGTTTCGGGTTTTGAAGACATATATATATATATCATTGTTCTTGGATCTAGTGCAAATATGAATTAGGATGGTGGTTGTGTATTGCATCATGCAGGATGTTTCTTTACCTCATCTGGAGGCTTGAGGAGTTATGAGTATCCATTAAATGAGTTAAAGCCGGTACCGAGGGTGGACAGTTCGGGTCAGGTGTGTGGTGTAACGTTTAAAGTGGATTCCGAGGCCAAGAAAGAAGGCGCGATGCCTAGGGTCGGGAGTGTTCAGAATTGGTCTCAGCAAATCTGAGGCTGAGCTTCTTACTGAAAAAGGCTCCTTTGGTTTTTTTACTTGTTGGTCTCTGTGGCTGTGTTCCACAGATTTGTGATTTCATCGTTTTATGATGGGGCTTTAAGATCCCTTTTTATTGCTTTGCAGCTGTATTTGGTAACACAAAGCTAAGAATAAAAGACTTTTAAACATCTGATTCAGTGCATACATAAGATGTAATATCAGTCACGAGTAAAATAACTTCCCTCCGTAAAATCCTGTGGGTAGTAATAGTATAGTTACGCATAATAGAAACAAGCATGGAAAAACAAGACATAATTCATAATAAGGACCATAAGGCTCCTCTAGGCTTTAGTCCTTTGCATCTGCAATGCCTCCTGCAGTAATCTGGAATATGTGCTTCTTCTGTTAAGGAAAAAAGTCATGCATTATGAATGAATAATCGAAATCGAACAAGTGAATTTCAATGTGTGGTTTTGTTAAAGGATATTGCTTCGGCTTCAGGCAGATTTGGGGCATCGAAGACTTTGCAGACACGTTGTTCTCCTTTGCCTTTCCTGAACATGAGCCTGATGGTGGCTGCGTGAGCGAGAACATGACCACCTGCAGGCTTCTTTGGATCTGATATGAACATTCCACCGCCTGGATCAGCTATGACTGCAACCACCAAATGAAAAGATGATCCGTATTAGTTAGTGCAAACTAAAGAAAACCAAAAGAATCGATTCTCTTATGTCATTAATTCCCTCTAGTGTAAAGTCAAACCTTGGTTGGTCATGTAGACAGCAACATTGAATTCCTCTGCGATTTTGATTAGCCTGGAGAGCATCTGAGCTAGTTTTTGCTGCAACACAGAAATTGGAATTTTTTAGCAGAGCTGGATTTGGTTTAATGATTACGTTAGTAATTTGTGAAAGGCGAAGGTAACCTGGCGGTCTGCGAGTTCCCCTCTTCCAGTGAAATCGACTCGGAATAAAGCAATGACCGAGTCAACAATCTGGAAACATGATAAGCTCAGCTAAATTAGCTCATTTTCGTTTTGAGTTACTAATAAAATAAGCAGACATGTTTATTACCAGAATCCTAAATGGTTCCTCAGACATTTTTGCAGCAAGGCCAAGAAGCAAGTTGTATTGATGCTCATAGGTGTAAGCACGAGCATAAATGATCTGTTACATCGAGATGAAACGAATTGTGAATGCTATTTTCAGTCCTGAGGGTTAAGATGTGAGATTAAACAATGCTTACATTGTCAAGCACGGCTCCTGGATCCATTCCAAATCTTTCAGCAATTGGGACAATCCGATCAGGCCGGCTACAAATTTAGGGGTTAAGGAAAACTCATGAAATATTAACCATCTAATGAAGCTACGAGATCTGGTCTGAGGATTTGCTCTAAGAGATTAAGGATACAAGGTTCCCTCTGTGTCAATGTAAGCCACTTTGCCATTCCCTCCTTTCATGTTTGTCGGAAGCTGCATAACATAAATACAGAAACGAGTACCAGTGGCAGTGAGAGACAGAGACCTCAATGGTTATATGCTGAAAGAAAGTAAGAATCTCATCTCATGCCTTTAAAAGGTAAACTAGACTTCATAAAAATTGATTTCATACTGAGACAGCAGGAAAGAAACCAACCTGCGTAGTGACACAAAGGGTATGTGCTAATTGAGTTTTCCCAGACCTGAAGTGAAATTAAACTCTATTAGAATACAAGCTTATTAACAGGAAACTTAAAGAGCTGGGCCCTGCTTCTCACCTGAATTCCCCAAAAGCCTCTGTGATGGCTGAGGTTTCAATTCCACCTGCCAAAGTATTGTGGAAAAATTAAACCAGACCTCTTAAGTAGTGTGACCAAGATGGCAAACAGTAACAGCTAAATTTAGTATACCTCCTAAGAGATCGTCGAGAGCTTGGCAACCCGTAGTGATACGCACAACCTGTTTTCTCTATAAACAAAAACAAACTTATAGGTTTCAATATCTAATATGAAATGTTGAATAAGCCATCAAACTTTCATGGTTCTGTAAGTGGGAACAAGCAACAGGACTTAGATGCAAGACAGACTTCTAGACCTTAGTGAAATAAACGAGTCTAACCTTAAGAAGAGCATCACTTCCAGTCATATATCCAAAATTCTGAAGGAGAAATGTCGTGACAGTTAAAATGAAGAAAATGCTGAAGTTTAAGACGAGACATTGATGTAGCACCAACAGTTGGAAAAGTATAAACTAACCACTATTTTCTCAGCTGCTTCACAGATTTTGTCAACTTTAGCCTCTGATAAACCTTTGATTCCAGTGAGGTTCTGCATCAATTAAAACAATAGATTCATGCACCCAAAATCCAGATAGTGTAAAACCAATGACTGATGCTAAAAAAAGCTGGTCTATACCTTCTTGGTATGCATCATCAGACCATTGCAGGTATGGATCCCAGCATCCTGTAGTTTTTTCACATCTCCAGCGTTTATACCTTGAGCGATCACTGGCACAAGGAAATAGAAGTTCACGAAATCAGATTTGCTAGAGGTTTATGCTAGATTTGGAACTCGATCGACCAAAATACACTGGAATTTCACGAACAGTACAGATAATCGGTGTAGATTGATACTTGACCACAAATTATTCGCTATCAAGGAAATTATATGCTCAGAATTCCATTTGTGTTCTAGATTCATACTTAAAAGTCGAAATCTAAAAGAGATTTCGAGACTATGTTTCAGATTAGCAGCACGGTTCTAGATCTGAAACCGTAGGACCTAGCAATTCAGCAGAACTGAGGTTTAGGTTTTAGATAAACAAACTGGGTAAAATAGAAGAGAAAACACGGAGAGACCATTGCCGAACAGAACATGATGATTTGAATGAACGAAAACTGAAGAAGCGTCACAAGAAATTTGAAAGAAACGAGAAGAAATCGAAGTTCCTATAAACAGTATAATTACACAGGCATCGGAAAACGATTTTGAACTTACATTTGTCAATCGCTTCAAATAGATCGTCGTCTTCATCGATTTCTTCTCGCTCAACGAGCTGCATCTGGCTCGCTTCTTCAGCTCTATAATCCGACCCAACGCAAACAGAAGATCATCGGAAAGAAAAAAACGAGAAGAGATTCAGAATCTCGGATACACGAAACTTAAGAATCAAATCGAAGAAAGCAGAAAATCATAGTAGAGAGAGAGATCAATAACTTACTTGAGAGCAGCAATCATTCTCGCTCTTGCAAATCTAAGCTTGAAACGAGAGAGAGAGAGAGAGAGAGAGAATTTGAAATTCGTATAATAATCGCTGAAATTTGCTTGAGAGAAAGGGTTTTATACGGCGGGAATCGGAATTCAAGCGTGACTCAAATTCCGTTGAGTTTCGAACCTATTAAAAATTTGGAGTCCGCATTCTGTTACACGGGCACTGTTTTGAAGATTCTTAGACGGCTGCGATCATGCCACGTCATAATGACCATATTGTTATCAGAAAAAGAAAAGCTAGTTGAAATTTTTTTACCACTTGTTGCATCACAACGGCGCACATTAATACATTTACCGAGTGTACAGTAGTGAACAAAACGGCGCAGATTATACGTATGTAACATATGAAAGCCATGACATCTTTAAACGAACCCATTCCAGGCCCAATCCAAAAAAAAATATTTTCATTGGGCCTTAGGGTTAACAAAATATGGGCACTTTTACTTCTTAAGTAAATTGTGGTGTTGGTCCTTTGTCTTAGTAAAATTTTTAAATTGATCACGGATTCCGAATTGTAACAATTTTTTCCTACCTCTATGATTGTCTATCCCAATCATAGCTAACTTTGTCATATTTCACCCAAAAAAAAAAAAAAACTAAAGCAAAGCTGTATTTTTTCGATTTTGTTCGGATTCTATATTTTGTAGATCGTAGCAAACCAAAATCAAACTATAAAACATTTTTTTTTTTTTTGCTCAAATAAACTATAAACCGATTATTTCCCACAAATCAAAGTATATAGGTATATAGAACCGGATTCTAAGTAAACAAATTTGTGGTAAACATATGCTATAACTTTAAAATTACTTCACACTTTATATGTTGTGAAGTTTGATAATATTTTTCAGCGAAGCAAGAGGACATTCGGTTCGTTCAGGACCTTTAGTAACATTACTCTTCCATTCTTCTGATTTATACAAAGTGACACAAATGTTGATCTATATATGCATATTACTATGATATTTCTTTCTTCTTCCTCATTTTTTGTGCATATATACTTAATTATATATATCACATTAATTTTAAATAAGAATAATGGAATTAGCTCTCTATTGTAAAGGTATATGTGGTTGGCTAGATACAGACAGAATAGTGTCGATTGAAACAGCACATGGATACTCAACGAATCTCCAGAAGTGGATTACAAAACAACGATTTTTATATAATTTCTTTTGATAACTTAAAACCTTATATAGGATATATTTATATACACTATATTTTCCTCTCACTTAGCATATGATATGCCTCTCACTTAGCATATGATATGCACTTCGATTATAATATACCATCATCACCTTTTGCTATAACTTTTTAGTAAAATCTTGATAAACTCTACCGTCTGATTTAAAGATTATCTGATTTGGTTATGTCTTACCTGTTTTTTTCTGTACATGAATTTTTTGTGACATGGACTAATCAAACAATACGTACGTGTAATAATCAAAGCATGAGAACTATATGGTGCTCTAGGTTTAGAAGATTATAGTCAAATTATATAGGGTTTATGTCTATTATATATATAGATGAATTTGCCATTAGTGTTCAAAGCAAACAATCTATATAATAGTACATTTCACAATTTCAAACTATCTCGCAGTAAATATATATCATGGAAAGAAAACAAAGAGAAGGTTGCATTTTATGGGTGTGAATCTATAAATGGGATGTTTCCTCCTCAGTAAACACTAATTTTCTTTTTATAAAAACAGGAAGGGGACCATTTGCATGTTGCATCTCCTATTACACATAGACTCAGCCCCACTTGCAAATTCACTATTCCCCACTACTGCGACCCACCAAACGTCGCCGTTTTGGTAAACTCCATGTTCTACGTACGTACAAGTTACACAAAAACACCAGTATATGTATATGTATCCATGGTCCTAGCTAGCTACAACTCTTAGGGTACACATACCGGAGCCATCATCATCAATTTATCATCGACATCGATGTATCATGATCATCATCCTCATCACTCTCTCTCTCTCTACGTCTCTCTCTCGCTCCTCCAATTTATGTAGCAGTGGCAGTAATGTGGGTGATACGTTTGTATAAAGCTGGAAAGCAACATTTGGATCCACTCTCTGTTGGTTTATGCATGCTTCTTTTTTCTAACTCTTCTCATGTATTCTTTCTACATATACATACACATGGATATATAAAAAATTATTAGAAATCGCAGTTTGCAACATGTTTGTTACATACATTTTTTTTTTTTGTTACATACATGAACCGACGAAAAACGACTACCATTTTATTTTAATGATAAAAACAAGAATATCATATATTAATTTGTGATCAATAGCTGCTTCATGAGTCACAATATTTCTACATTTATTTGTTCAACATTGCAAGTTTATAATTTTGCGATCAATATGCTACACAAACTCACAAAGTTGGTAGCAATCATTAATAAAAAAAAATTGATTTTACCATTTTCAACATAAGATTTGTAGCAACAAAATTGACATAGTTTGAACGTAATAATTGAAATTTTCACGGATTTTTAGGACATACATATATATATAGACTAGTACCCCCAAAATACCGTTAAATTAAAACCTTAGTTTTTTCACACAAAAAAAAAACACAATTTGTTTTTAGAAAATACCCATAACATTTTAGAAATATTTCATGCAACCAGCGAAGCCTTAATAAAATTTAAGAAAACTTTTTAAATACTTTGTAGTATTTTTAGGAAAAAATATGGTTATTTTGAGAACTCAACCGCGGCACGGAGACGAATTAACCTCACTGCAAGTATAATTGGCAAACATCGTCAACATATTTCATAGTTATTAACCAGAAACTTGTAGAACAATTTTATTTGAAAAATATTCGAGACTGTAATCAACTGTAGATATAAAAAAAAAGTCGTTGCAAATGGGTAATTGATGCAAACACTATGTAACAAAGTTTCTGATTTCATAATTTATAAAAAAATTACAACTGTAGAATCGTAGTAGTTGATTTTTATTTTAGTACTTTTGTTCAACCGAAAGATCGATTAGGTGCCATCGAATAACGTTGGTCGAAGGTTATGGATATGACCACCTTTTCTTGACTTTGGATGCAAAGTTACTGATGTCATCACAATCAAACGACTCTTTATTTAGCATCTAATATTGCTTTTTAGGAAAGAAAAGAAAAAGGTATATTGAAATATATATAGTATTCGATAGATGATCCAAACCAAAACGATAAGTTGATGTGTGATCAAGTACTTCTCAATTTGCGTACGTATACATCAAAGCAGTTGCATCAGCATCCTTCCTCATGACTCATGAGTCATTTCAAAGCATGTGTGACAAATTTGGATGCCTAGCTGATCTTCACAGTTCGCATATATTCCTCCTAAATATACAAAATGTACCACTTCGAAAGTTTAATGATCTGAGTGTTCTCTACTATATATGAGGAAATTCTTTAAACTTCTATATATTCGTTCATTAGGTAGTTGATTGGAAATCGATGAAATATGTTTATAGAAAAAAAAATTTATAAACAAATTGAAAGGATTAAATCCAGCAAGCTGTGTGATACAATAATGAATCATAACTAAACTGGAAATTTTACTTCACCAGCATGAAGCTGATTTGAGTAATTTTTTATATCCTTTCTTTTGCAATTAGTGTTGTTGACTTATTGGTACCAAACTAAAACCTTAAAAAAGGAACAATGAAAAAGAAAACTTCTAAACCAATCAGAGGTTTTGCCTTTTTATCTCTACCAAATACAACAAGTCGTTATCAAAGATTGTCCATATCAATAATTTTCAATAGCTTGCAATATCGCGTAGCTGTCACAGACCCAACAGCTTCCCCAGAACCTATCGAATTTTGGGTAATCTTTGCATAGAAATGGTATCATCCCATTGTTAGTGATAAGGAATCTTTTTTAGGAAAGTTGTTTTATTATTCAATTCACTTTCTATACATTTACAGCAATAAATAATTAAATAGCATCAGTTTGGCATACTTTATTTGTTACATCTTCTGTATTAAAAAAAAAAAATAGTTGATGTAACATCTATAGCTATTAATTTCTATACCAGGGGTATTGGCATATAGTGGTTAGATTACAAGAACAAATTGTTGTAACACATGTGTAGTCGGTAATTAAGCATGGATACTACTGTATGTATATATATAATTATATAGTTTTATATAGTTTACTTTTCAAAAACTAAAATATTTTTATGACAAAGACTGGCACTTGAGTCAATAAATATAGATTATATATATTTTGCAGTTAAAATTGATCATGGAAATATTCCATATGAGCTAAATTAGGTCTCACATGCATTGGTTATAATAACATTCAAATACCAGGGTTTTTAGTTTTGTTTTCTAAAATATATTTATCAAATAGTTTTTAAATCACAATAACAATTTTTTAATTTATTGTCAGAAAGAGTTCTAATAAATGGTAAGAGTGGCTATTTTTAGAAAATTGGTCATATTGTTTTTTTTTTTTCAAGTTGTATTATTTGGAGAACGTACAAAACATACGAAATGGTATTTTATGAATTTTTTCTTAAAATTAACAAAACATTCGTGAATTATTTCTATTGATAAAAATATTTGTAAGCTAAGTATACAAAGGCTTTAGACGGAAATTATATAATTATTTATTGGTATGTGAGAGAGTTATAAAGTAGCAACCATGCACGATAAGCTTATAGAAGCCAAAAATGTAATACTTCACATATATTATATAGTCTAAGAGTTTCCGTAGGTTATACTTTATGCATGTGTTAAATTCACTTTTCCATGGCTTAGGTCTTAATTAAAGCCATTATTTCTTAATTATAAAGATGAATCATAAAGATGTGTGTCTCCGCGTTGGAAATTTTTGAAAAGTATATTAAACCTCATGATGAGTCAAATAAAGTCTACATATAATCAATCGAATAGGCCAAGAAGAAAATTGTTTTTTTTTTTTCTCTCCGCCATGGAAAATATAGTCCGTAATTCTGAACATATTATTTGATGGTTAACAGAAATATAACATTTTGATCTCCTATGTTTTAAATTACGAATGGACATCCATGAGTTTACAAATTGTCCAGTCTTCTCATAATCACCTAATTATAATTGACTTGACTGATTAATCGGGCCATCATTTGATTTAGCGTCTAGAGACCCGATTTTATAACTAAAATTTTATGCTTTGAAAAGAAAAAAAATTAAAATCAAACATCGATTAATAAGTCAAAGTGGTAGAAAGTTCACGGAACATCCGATTAACATCTAAAATCTTCTAGAACATTAACCTCTTTCGATAATATAACAAAAAAAAAAAAAGAAGAATTAATTAGAATATGATTATTTATTGGAATTAGTGGTTATTTAATAAAGAACTGTCTTTCAAAAAATTAGAAATTAAGAAGAAAACATAAAGAAAGAAAGAAAAAGGGTCCCCATTAATGTAGAAGTAAGTAATTAATGGAGTTACAGAAGAAGCAAGCAAACACAAGACACAAAACTAATCTGTCTGTGTAACTTGTAAGAGAGAAGAAGTGCATGAGGCTCGGAGAATCGGCGTGACATTATTCAATCTTATTCACGGTTCTACTTTGGACCACTTTTCTTTAACGCCTTTTGTTTGTCACTCGTTCTTTTTTTCTCCTTACTCGTTTTTACTTTCGACCCACATACTCTCTCTTAATTATAAAAGTGATCCCTCTAAAACATATTCTCTCTCTTATCCACCCCCAATCCTCCTTCACGTTCTCATCTCCCTTCTATATAAAGACCGTCTTCTTCTTCACTTATGAGACCAATTACACGAGAAAACCCTAGCTACAGAAAATTTTAAACTCTCTCTCTCTCTCTCTCTCTCTCTCTCTCTTTCTTTCTTGATCTGCTACGGTGAAGTCTATAGTGCACCGGCATCTGATGAAGCTGCCAGCATGATCTAATTAGCTTTCTTTCTCTCTGTTGTTTTTCATGACGATGGAAAAGAGATGAGTGTCGATTAGATCATGTTCGCAGTTTCACCCGTTGACTGTCGCACCCTTAAACCCTAATTTTCATCGGAAGTCCAATCTTAATTCCATCTCAGACTTTGACAGTAGGGATTTCTCTTTTTTTTTGTTTGATTTTGAAAAGACCTTTTTTCTCTTTTTATCTGATTTATGAGATTAATTCTCTTTTCTGTTCATCTGAATTTTTCTGTTTCTACTTTTGTGTATGTGTGTGTGTGTGCGCGCATATGGATCTGAGGGATTTTTGTACTATTAGGGTTATAGAGTTAGAGTTATATGACTATTGAAAACCCTAATTTGTCCCTTGGCAGATTGAGTTAGATTATCTCTAAGTTACTTTTTTGGGATCTCAAAGAGATAGACTTCCAACAATTTTTCTTTTCACTCTAACTCTTCTAAGAAAATACTCTTTATAATCATTTTTTATGATAATTGTTTAGGGTTTCTAGGAAGAAGTTGAAACTGAAGTTACACACCATTCGTACATATCTATATGTCTTTGATATCAACTCACATGCATACTTATCTTTTTGAGGATAAATACAACTAGAGATTTATAGATTTAGAGTTGACCGGAGCTAAATCTACTTGTGGATGCTGATTAGGTTAACCAGAAATATGCAAATTCAATGTAAAAAAAAAAAAAGAGATAAATGAATTTTACAACGGGTTTAGTAGAACAGAAATGATGGCTGCCCTATAAATTAATGTTGAGCAAAACAAAGGTTATTAGGCTTTAGAGTCTTTCAGCTTTGGCCTAAAGTAAATGGATATGTTTTCTGGAATTGAATGGCCTCATAATTCCTAGAGTTGTGTTTAGATAACCGGAAACATGGTGAGTAATGAGAAAAATTAAAGAGCGGTTCAAATTTAGAAAAAGAAGAAAAACATTGAACAATTAATATACACTAGAGAAACGTATGTTAATTTTACTGTTTCATTGCTGGAAATGGGTGGCAAATGGTCCCCTTCCATGTATAAAACATACCCATAAAACCAGTTAATAATTTTTTTTTTAAGTTTGTTTTTTTTTTTGTTTGATAAAAAGCTTTTTTTTTTTTTTTTTTAAGTTTGGAATCGCTACATTTCAATTGTAAATCAAAGCTATATATATACACGCAAAATATATATTAAATATCTAGAGTATAGTAAGTACAAAAGAATCATAAGATCATCAATATGTATCATCATCCATCGTCATCGTATATAGGTACATCTATTATAGGGATGATATGATTCAGTTAATGGGTTTCGAAAATTTTGGCTTTTCTATTTGTATGGGAAAACTCCACCGAATGTACATTTTTTTATCTTTCTTTTTGTCTAATAATTTTAAAATGAGATTCCAAGTTGCTTTCGTCTTTTTCAAACTTTCCTTTAATGGTTTTAGTTCGTCAGTTACAAAAAATTTCGTCTTTATGTAAATAATTACATTTATGGATATATTTACACCAAAATGTATATCAGTCTGTTCCGTATCACATTCAATTTCCTCCAACCGTTACTTTTACTTCTCCAAGAAAAGGTCAAGCATTTCTTTGCCCTTTTTTTAATTACGTTTATATATATATATATATATATATATGTTTGTTTTTAAATATAAATTACATATTTATTTAAGTGTAACTACAGTAAAGCGAGACATTAATTATAATGATCAAAGTAAAATTTAGGAAACTATCACAAGAAACAATTATACTCCATTACTGAAAAAAAGTGTTTGAAATCAAGTAATCAACTGATTTAGAGATTTTTAGTCCCTATTTCTAAAAAGATATAGAAAACTGCCAACAGAACAATTCAAAGAAGCGATATCAGTCTAGTTTATAGATCATTCAAATGAAGCTTCCTTACAAACCATTCGAAGGAAATTGAAATTTCATTTTTGAAAACAATTTGTTTGTAAATTAAGAAACTGCATTTACTGATTTTTAAACTGGACTGATGAATTTTAGGGCATATTTTCAAATACTATTTTAAAACTGGACTGATGAATTCGGCTCTTCCGAATTGGCCGACTAAGCACAAAATTATTTTCTGTTTTCAATGTGTGGTTCTAAAAAAAAGTAAGACTGATGAATTTGGTCGAAATATACCTTATTTGACATACAAATCATGAAATACTATATCCTTACAAATTTGTAATGAAGATGTAACATAATAAGTTATGTTAGTGTTATTATTCTGTCACACCATATTCAAAACTACATAATGCATAAAATTTGTAGTTTGATCGTAATCATCGTCTTCGACTCTTCATCGAAGCAACTTCAGACCAGCCTACTCACTCATGATCTCTCACATATATAGATGGTACGATGAGAAAACATAACATCGAGTCTTTCCTTCTGCGTTCTCATTCGACTCGACTTCCTCTGCATAGATAGTATCGAAGCCAATTGGTACGTAGCAGATTATCTTACCAGATCCTCTTAATTGCCGGTTCACTATTTTTCTCCGGTTATGAAAAATTTGAGGTAGAAAACTCTGGTTCATTTGGTTAGTTTCATTTGAGCTAAATTCTAAAAAAACACATTTAGGCTGGACTTGTAATTTGTTTTTTTTTTCTCATGCTTCTTAAATATTTTTTTTTTCAATTTACGCATTATGTGTATTTTTATTTTATATTAACCTCAGGAACGAAGAAGCAATATTGGTTTTGGAGGTGAACCATAAAATGCATTCGATCATGTCCTTGGCAAATATTATATACTTTTGGGTTCAGCCCATCACATCTGGGCCTCGTTTTTTCTCTTTAATACTTGGGCCTAATCTTTGTCATGTCATCACTACTTGGAGCTGCCAATTTGGAAAATATTTTCATCATGGAAATATTTAAGCGTTGATTTCGAAATTGTTAACAATACAAGAGCTCAGCTACGGATATATATATATATATATACATATATGTGTCCAAAATGTTAACAATACAAGGGTTAAGCAACAGATAAATTGGCACGCCAAAAAAATTGGTGGCTTGGGGGCAGCGAAGGCTCAAACTAATTTGGTTGTTCCTTATGGGGTTCTTGGATCGAATGAGAATGTCCGATGTGATTGTGGTGAGATTTCAATCTATTGGATTTTAGGAATCTATGTATATATATGCCTTAAATTTGAATAAACTATGTTTCGGTTATTTATCCGGTTAATGATTATGAGAGAAAAGCAGGTAGGTCGATCATGAATGTTTAATTTGACACATGTTGAATGTGACGTCCCAGCCACCAAGAAACTGATCAAGCGCTACATTATCCAATTCTTTAATTACCTTAGATTTACGAAGATGAATTAGTCAAATGCTTTGTGTTAACCTATGGCTCAACTAAATAATTTAAAATCTCGAATGTAATAAGAGTAGACTTATATACGTACCAAGTAACCACAGATTCGGAATATACTTGAAAATAAATTTGATAAAATGAATTTGATTAGGGATTATTCAGCTACCACCAGCCTACCAACCTTCCAGTTTCTGACTATATTTACCACGTGTCCAAAAAGCAGCATCATTGTCATACATATCTATTTTTATCTATAAAAAAAGTCGACATAAAAGGGATCAAAAGAAGAAGATAATTTCGTGGCAGCTTCGGGTCAAGAATCAAGATTTGTCTGGTCAGGTCAAAACTGAGGAGCTCTATATATAGTAATCAGTGAGTCGGCGAAATGTAAAATATTTTTCCAAATAAACGCAATGATATACAATAGCCCAATAATTAAAAATGAATGTTGTGATGTTGTTCCTCTAATCGAGTTTTCCGTACGTTGACAAGAAAATCGAGTTTCGATAATGTTTTTTTTTTTTCTCTATGGTCAATCACTCTATATTTTTGAAGTCTATTATTATTAACTTAAGTTATGTTATTCAATCTTAAATAATAGATTACGTGATAAGCATGTCAAAATCGGTATAATTGTTCAAAATTCAATATAATCCGTTGCCTAAAAGAGTTACAACAAAAAATTATGTGTTTTAGTCTTTCAAAATCTATAATTACTATGTAAATCAATTGGTGTGGAACACATTATTCTTTTTTTTTTGTTTGGGGGTCAAATGGTGTGGAACACATTATTCAATTGCCAATTTACAAAACAAAGTACATGGTGACAAAGGATGAACATAGGCGAGAGACACAAAGGTTTCAAGAACATTTCTAATGATTTTCTCATTCATTGTAACGTACGTATATGGTTTACAGAGAGAAAATTCAATTCTTAAATTGAAGAACTAATTTAGTTGTTAGGTTAATGCAAAAAATATGCAGAAATTTAAGGAAATTGATTAGATATCTTCAAATCACGAGATAACTGAATCTCCCATAAAATACTATTGTGGTGATATGATTGTAACTATAAATTTAAAAAGTTTAGCTTTGAATATTTAAAATTTCAGCTTTAAAAAGCTGTTAACAAAAAAAGCTATAAATTTTTAAAGTTGAGCTTTGAAAATGTTATTGACAAATTATTGAAGCATTTTTTTTTCTTTTTTTTTCTTTCAAAATGTAAAAACATTCATATTTGTAAACAGTGAACCACGGTTTGTTTTCTACGGTCGTCATAATTCGTGATCTCCGTTATTATCTTATTTTTATTTTATGAGACTTACTCATAAAATTATTCTAAAAAATGAAAAAGTATCGAAAAGGAAATAAATATTCGAGATGTGACGTGGCAGTTCGAGTGGTTTAAATATTCTATTAGCAAGTTGTTTGGTCATTAGCAAATTGATGGTCGAACCTGACCGTATTCTTGGATATATTCAACTGTAGCATCAGTCCACACAATGACCTCACCTTTCCTAACTTTTAATTCTATTTTATTTCCTTAACAACACAAATATTAATTATTTAGCCTTAAATAAAACCATTACCGTTTAAATAAAACCTTGTAATTGGTTTTAATTAATATTAATCCATAAATGACCCCAAAAAAAAAACTTCTATGGATTCCTTATCTAATTTGTCCGAAAACAAAAAAATAAAAATGTACAAAATATACAAAATGGGATTATGAAAGAATCGCATTATCTAACATAAACACAATTGATAATTACGGAACAATGTGGTTTTATTAAAAAAAAAATGTGGTTTTATTTTTCACGTTTTGTTCGGTTTATATGACAACGATTTTTTTTTGTTTGGGTTAAAATGACAACAATTTAAGAGCGCCTTTTAAGTTATTAATCATTGATAACAAAGTAATTATTGGAATATACGTAATTACGTATAGCATTTATGGTGGCCAACTTTATTTTCAGAAAAAGCAATTAGTACATGTCACCTATTCAATTAAAAGTATACAGAAGGATTTCAAGTCTAAACATGAAATCAGTTTCTATAAAATAAAAACAGAAAATGATAATACGTTTTTTTTTTATCATCTACGATTCACACACATACATTAATAGCATTATTATATTTAAGTTAATACTAGAATTATCAGTCTACATACAAGTGCTCATAAAGAAATATACGTTGAATAACCAAAAAAAGTGATTACACAATGACTTTGCACTATACCAATCTTATTATATAAAATTGAACGCGTTCGACGTGAACATGACACATATGTAATATTATAACTCACCAGATCGCGACATGTGTCACTGTTAACTTAGATTTTGACACGTATCAATGTGATAAAAAGTAAAATAAAGAAAAAACATACTATTAATATAATTGGTAAAATATTAAAAAAGAAAAAGAAATAATAACAATGTAGTAGAAAAAAGTTAAAAATAAATGAAAATAAAAATTACCTATGCATGATATTATTTATGTAAAATAACCAAATTTATAAAAACAAATATTAAAAAAGAGAAAGAAATAATAGCAATGTAGTGAAAAAAATCAGAAATAAATGAAAAGGAAAATTACCTATACAAAATTTATAAAAAAAAAGAGGAAATAACAACGTGATGAAAAAAGTAAAATAAAAGAAAAGAAAAATTATTAATAAGTTATAGGAAAATAAGTTTTATTCTTAGATAAAAAATAACAAATAAGTAATATTTTTTAGAAATATAAAAAATGATATGTAATATTTTTAGAAAATATTTTCCTAAAATGCTATGTATTTTGAGAAATATTCTTCTAAAATGCTATGTATATCATTATATATAAGATATATAGTCTAATTGTGTGCTTTCATTTTTTTATTTCGTAACTATTGAGAGCAGAAAATCAATTAAAATTATTTAATTCTAAATCAATTAGATCGAAAAGTTCATATTTATCAAGTTCAACCGGTTACCAACAACGGGTATGTATTTATTTTTTTAATTATATGTAAATACAATTATTACTAAAAATGTAACGGATATTTACTTATTTTTTAAATTCTATATAAACATAATTATTATCAAAATTCACGTATTACGCGAATCCGTATTATGCGAATCATAATCTAGTAATGTATAAACCTCGTTATATATGATATTATTATATTATACACTAAATAACATTAATTTATTATTAGTGTCCAGGTACATAATATTCGCAGAGACGGTCCTTAATAAAAAAACTCTCACGTCTATAAAGCCCAAACAAGAACGAAAGTTCATTTCCAATTGAATTGGGAACAAACATTTTCTTCAATCTCTTCGTCGTCACTCTTACGGAATCTCCATTGAAAGCAGCCATAGCCTGAGAAACCTTCAATGGCTTCCATGGCTGCAGTTCTCAGCAAAACCCCTTTCCTTTCTTCTCAGCCACTCACCAAATCTCTCAACTCCGATTTCCCCTTCGCCGCCGCTACCGCTTCCGTTTCTTTCCCTTCGAAATCGCTCCGTCGCGGAGGGGTTCGGGCTGGGCTGATTGCGCCTGACGGCGGGAAGCTCGTGGAGCTTGTGGTGGAGGAGCCACGACGGCGGGAGAAGAAGCACGAGGCGGCTGAGCTGCCGCGTGTGGAGCTGACGGCGATTGATTTGCAATGGATGCACGTCTTGAGCGAAGGCTGGGCAAGTCCACTCGGAGGTTTCATGAGAGAATCCGAGTTCCTCCAAACTCTTCATTTCAACTCGCTACGTCTTGACGACGGCTCCGTCGTCAACATGTCGGTGCCTATCGTTCTCGCCATAGACGACGAGCAGAAGGCCCGAATCGGCGAGTCTAAACGCGTCGCACTTGTTGATTCCGACGGTAATCCCGTTGCTATCCTCAGCGAGTAAGATTCTTCACTCCCCAAATTGCTCCTTCACTCATCAATTGTTTAGATCGATTTCATGATTTTTCCTTAACTCATCGAATCAAAGAGAGAAAGTGAGCTTTCAAATTTGATTGTTAACTTATCTATGAGCAAGTAGTGGAAAAATCCAACTTTTGTGTCCTGAGATTAGTCAATGATATAGATTCATGATTGAACTAGGCTATTGATCTGATTTGTCCCTTAAGCTATCAATCGTTTGACACAGACACAAAAGCTGAAGTCTGCTTTATGCGTTACTGTAGGGTCTTAAAAGTTTCCTGAGATTTGACGAATCAAACTTTGGTTATACAGTCCTTTTGTCTGTAGATACATTATCACTGGTGGAAATATGACTTTTTAAATCCAACTTTCTTGTCCTGAGATTTGTCTATGATATAGATTCGTGATTGAAATAGGCTATAGATATGATTCGTTGCTGAAACTTGTTTTTCTTTGATCAGCATTGAGATTTACAAGCATCCCAAGGAAGAACGGATAGCCAGAACTTGGGGTACTACCGCTCCAGGTTTGCCTTATGTAGAAGAGGCGATAACCAACGCCGGAAACTGGCTAATTGGGGGTGATCTTGAGGTTCTAGAGCCAGTCAAGTACAACGATGGGCTTGACCGTTTCAGGCTTTCGCCTGCTGAGCTCCGCAAAGAGCTAGAGAAGCGTGGCGCGGATGCCGTTTTTGCTTTCCAGCTCAGGAACCCGGTCCACAATGGTCACGCACTCCTTATGACTGATACTCGTAGGAGACTTCTTGAGATGGGATACAAAAACCCTATCCTTTTGCTTCATCCGTTAGGAGGTTACACAAAGGCTGATGATGTTCCTCTAAGTTGGAGGATGAAGCAGCACGAGAAGGTAAAAAAAGAAACTTATTGATTGTGTCTCTGAGTGAGAGCAACGAAAATTGCTGTTTTCTTGAAATGCTAAATTTTTTTTATGAATCTAAACAGGTGCTAGAGGATGGTGTTCTTGATCCAGAGACAACAGTGGTTTCGATATTCCCGTCTCCTATGCATTACGCTGGTCCAACCGAAGTGCAGTGGCACGCAAAGGCTAGAATCAATGCCGGTGCTAACTTCTACATTGTGGGTCGTGATCCAGCCGGGATGGGTCATCCTGTAGAGAAACGTGATCTTTACGATGCTGATCATGGAAAGAAAGTACTAAGCATGGCACCTGGACTCGAACGACTCAATATCCTTCCTTTCAGGGTATATGAAAACCCAATTCAAAAAGATTCACACTTTTTGTTTGCCAATGTTGAGATCTGATTTCTTGGTTCAATTTCGTTTCAACCTCAGGTTGCTGCATATGACAAGACACAAGGCAAGATGGCTTTCTTCGATCCCTCTAGGCCTCAAGATTTCTTATTCATCTCCGGAACTAAGGTAATTCACTAGTTCTCAAAGACAAATCCCTACATTGTTGTTAAATTCTTCATGGTTTACTGATAAAAGAAATCTCTTTTTGTGTGTTTTCAGATGCGCACTTTGGCGAAGAACAAAGAGAACCCTCCGGATGGTTTCATGTGTCCAGGTGGATGGAAAGTTCTAGTCGATTACTACGACAGTTTGACTCCGGCAGGTAATGGTAGACTACCGGAAGTGGTTCCGGCTTAAGACAGACAAAAACTGTCTCTGCTTTCGTTTGAAAATCAGAAAATGTGACCTTTTGTGTTTGTGGGCCTTGTGGCAACAGTCATTGTTGTATAGGAGAAGCCTATATGTATAATCTGGCCGGACCTTTTTCCAAATAAATACAGAAACTCTTGTTTTTCGTTTGCGAGACAATTTTCGAAAGTTGTAATATTTGATCCAAACACGTCTCCGGTGAAACTTGTACCATATGATAACGATTGCGTTTATGTAAAAAACAAAAAGCAGTTTTGCTTTTTCTATGCAACTTTTCATTAATGTACGTGTGTAGAATATTAGATGCATGAATCTTTCATTTTTGACTTCATAAAATCAGGTCAATTTAGTTGGCCAACAAAAAACAGGTAAGTAAATAAATGGATGAGTTATGTAAGGCCCATTGGGTAGTAATGGGCCTTCACAGGCCTATTAATTTCGAAGCTAACCAGGTCTAGACAATTTACGGGTGGTCTTTCTTCTCCGACAGTTCGTTGATCCTCGAGAGCGGAAATCGGTGACTGTTGCCGGAGTCGCTTTATTTTAGCTTCTGATTTCGTCATTTCGGTAAAGTAAAGGTAGAAATTCTTAATCTTTTTGATCTGTCAAACCAATTTTTCAGATAGACAGTGTCTATGGTTTGGGAAGAAAAGTTGTATGTTACGCTTCGGTATACAAATTACTTATGGTAAAATAAAAATGATGGTTTGGTCCGAAATGCAAAGTCAGAAAGTTTGTGAATTTTTGTTTGTGTTACACTTGAATGGTTACATGAATGCAAACTGTTTGTTTAAATGTCTGAAAGAGAACCTGAAGTTGATAATTCTGATTGTCTTTTTTGGCTGATCATTTTGGTAAATAGTTTATGTAAACAATGGGTCTTCTGTGTAATTACGGTAGAGAGGTAGAATTGGTAGTTTGCATGTGTAGAATGCATAATCTTGAATCAGAGTGTGATTTCTACTTCTGACTCAGATTCTCTTAGAAATAAACAACCTTGACATGTTGATTCGCCTTCTTAAATTGCTCAATTAGGCTTCATTTTACCCTCCATAGCCATGTGATAGAGTATTGCAAAAAGCGCTTGTTGTGATTGGTGTGTGAATGTTTCAGGCTGGAAAAATGTTTATCCAAGTCAAATTGCCATGCAATGTTATCATTCCAGCTGAAGATATGGACATGCAAGGTCTGCTCCAGAGAGCTATTCTCATCCGCCTACTAGATGCATTTGCTTCGAAGAGACCAACCAAGGAACTTGGCTATTTCGTGGCACTCAAAACTCTAGAGGAAGTTGGTGAGGGCAGAATCAGGGAAAACACGGGCGAAATTCTCTTCCCAGTAGTTTTCAGCGGAATCACCTTCAAAATCTTTGAAGGAGAGATTCTTCACGGTGTGGTGCACAGGGTGCACAAGTCCGGTGTCTTCTTGAGATGTGGCCCTTGTGATTATGTTTACCTATCCAACGTGAAGATGCCCGGTTACGAGTACATTCCAGGAGAAAACCCGATGTTCATGAATCAGAACATGTCGCCGATTCAGATCGATACCACAGTTCGTTTCCTTGTGATAGGTACCGAGTGGAGAGAGATAGAGAGAGAGTTCTTTGCTTTGGCCAGCCTCGAAGGAGACAATCTCGGCCCCTTCTAAAAACATTGTTGTCTTAACTTTCACTCTATATCTATGCTATGTAAACAAAAGCCATTTCAATGAAAGTGATCAATCTTATTCAAATAAAAAGAAAAACAAACCAATGCTTCATATATACACATACTAATGTGAGATCAAATCAAAGAGCCTCTTCTCATGATCTCTTGTTCCATTTCAGGTAGCTAAAGAAGTGTTTCTCCGGCACCGGAACAGACTTCACTAACCATCCGATCGGCCACGACGCAGCCGCAATCGCCACGCAGACTCCCCATTGACCCCAATTGAGCCTCTCTGTATCAGCAAATCTCTTGAGGAACTCAACCATCACGACTTGCAAAACCACAGTCACTACTATAATCCCAATGAAGAGCCTGTTCTTGTGTATCCCCTTAAACACATTCTTCTTCTCTAGACTCCTCGCGTTGAACTCGTTGAACACTTGACATAGCACGAAAGTGTTGAAGATCAAAGTGTTCTTCACTTTCTCCGTCACGTCGAAAATCGATCTCCCTCGAAACTGAAGCACCAAGAGCACAGAGATTTGATACAACGCTTGAGCCAGTAGATTCCTCCACATGATGTTTGTGATCAACGGAGCGACTCTCCCGATCGGTCTCTTTTTCATCAGATCGTTCGTTGGTTTCTCTGTAGCTAGAGCCAATGCACCGAGCGTGTCCATGATCAGATTTACCCAAAGTAACTGAACCGCCGTCAATGGAACTTCTCCGGCGGAAACAGCCGCCACGAAATTGATCACGAGAGCCGCGACGTTGACGGTGAGCTGGAATTGGATGAATTTCTGGATGTTGTTGTAAACGCATCTCCCCCATTTCAAAACCGTTGCGACGGAGGCGAAGTTATCGTCGAGGATCACGATATCGGAGCTCTCTTTCGCAACCTCCGTGCCTTGGATCCCCATCGAAAGCCCGATATCGGCTTCTTTCAACGCCGGTGCGTCGTTTGTTCCGTCGCCGGTAACCGCCACGACGTGACCTAGCTCTTTGAGGCATTTCACCATCAGGAGTTTGTCGAACGGCGAAGATCTCGCCATCACCTTGATTCTCTCGACTTTCTCTAATCGTTCTTGTTGAGTGTAGTTTCGAAACTCCTCTCCTTCTAACACAGCTTCTTTGTTCATCTCGTCTTCAGGCGTTAAGATCCCACACTCTACAGCGATTGCTCTCGCCGTGAAAATGTTATCTCCGGTGATCATTTTGATGCTTACGCCGGCGAATTGACAGTCCTCGACGGCTTTCTTCACTCCAGGTCTACACGGATCTTTGATTCCAACGATCCCAAGTAAGCTCAGCTTCTCTTCTTTTAGCTTCTTCTTCTCCTCCCCGTTGTCTTCTGAATATGCAAACGCGATGCATCGGAGCGATTTAGCTGCCATAGATTGAATAATCTGCTCGAATCGAACCTTCTCATCTTCACCAATCTCTCTCACAACTCGAGAACCATCGTAGAATGTAGAACACATAGCTAGAATCTTCTCAGCAGCTCCTTTCCAATGAACAACAGCATTCTTCTCTGTGATTTCTCCCTTCTTCTTCTTCATCAATACACCACTTCTCTTCTTCTCTGAGTTAAAAGCTTCCACATGAACAACATCGTGTTCTCCAATCACTTCCTCCATATCCATCTTCAATTCCTCAACCGCCCAGCTCAGAATCGCTTTCTCCGTTGGACTACCGGAGAATTCATACTCCGATGAACCCGAATTAGCCTTAAACACACTCCCTGTAGTGTTCATCGCCACTCCTTGATGAAACAATTTAACAACTTTCCGAGACAGAGAAGAAGAAGAAGAAGAAGCTTTTCCTGATTCGAGACCGAACCAGAAATCGGTTACCTTCATTTGGTTAAGCGTCAAAGTACCGGTTTTATCGGTGCAAATAGTCGTTGCAGAGCCCATTGTCTCACAAGCAGAGAGCTTTCTCACCATAGCTTGATCTTTCATCATCCTCTTCATTGAATACGCCAATGTCAATGTCACAGCTAATGGCAATCCTTCCGGTATCGCAACCACGATGATCGTTACCGCGGCTGCAACCATCTCAACAACCGCGTTCACGATCTCATCGCTCTTTGTCTTCTTTCCGTTATACTCGCGGTTCCCACTCTCGTCCTTGGTGCTTCCCGTGAAGTAACGGACTAACAGAACAAGAAGAACCAAGAAAGCTACGAGCAAACCGACTTTACCTATCGAAGAAGTAAGCTTGTCGAGACGAGTTTGCAATGGAGTTTGCTCGTTTGTGTCGCGTGAGATGTGACTCATCATTTCTCCCCAAGCTGTGTTCATCCCAACGGAAGTAACCGCCATTTTACCAAACCCATCAGCGATTTTAGTACCGGAAAACAAGAATGTGTTTCCGTTTAGATTCACCTCGACGTGATCGCTTTCTCCGGTCATGCTTGATTCGTCTACGTGCAACGAATGTCCTTCGACGAACACTCCATCCGCTGGAACTTGATCTCCGATGTTCAGACAAACGATATCTCCAACGACAATGTCAAAGATCGAAATCTCTTGACGACGTCCGTTTCTAACGACATCGATCTTGATGTTGCTACTTACTTTGGAGAGTTTGTCGAACTGTCTGTTCTGTCTGAAGTTGCTGACCGCAGAGACAGCTACCACCAAGAAAACCGCTACAAATATGCTTCCTCCATCGTACCATCCTTCTTTCAATCCGTGCTCTTTGATACCGAACCCGAGAGAGAGCGTTGCACAGCCGAGAAGGATGAGAATCGTGAGGTCCTTGAAAGCTTCCACCACAAAATGGATGAGACTCTTCGATGGAGGTCTCGTGTAAGTGTTGGACCCGAACGTTGAACGCCTACGTTGAATCTCATCGGCTTCGTCGTTGATCCCGAGACGTGTGTTAGTCTTGAGAGCTGAGACTAAACCATTAGGACCACCAATAGACTCGAGTTTCTTTTGGTTCTTGTTCTTGACGAGATCGTTTAGGGTTTCGTGATCGATCTTGAAGTCTCCGTGCTGATCTTGATGATTGTCAAGATCAATGGCAGTGTAGGAAAGGGAACGAGGGAGCAAACCCGGTTTTCCGGTGGCGTGTTTGGCGCAGTTGAGGAGAGTTCTTGAGCAGTAGATCTTGATGAATGCTAATTGCCATTTCTTGTTTGATTCGCTTAGGGTTTTGGGGAGTTCCAGAAGAAACTCAACGCTCACCACATTGTTTTTCTCTGCATGATCAGGAACGTTTGTTGGCATTGATGATTCTGGTATTGCTTAAACCGGAATTTGCTAAACCGAAAAGAAGATAAAATAACCAGAAGCTATAAATTTCTGTGTGAAAGCGATGGATTGAATATGAGAACGCAAAATACAAGCTGATGTTACTATGTCAATGCAATCTGCATTGCTTTTATAAGTTAGTTCACGAGTCGGTTTGCGAGAGCATCTACGAAGCTTCCCAGTAATCACAACGAAAGTCACATTCACCAAATCTTTTGCCTAAAAAAGCTCGTTCAATATATCGACATTAAATTTTAAATTAAATGGAACAACAAAGGAAATTTAAATCATTTTATATAAATGAAAACAAGTGAAAAGAGATATATCTTATTATATAAAACTGAACGCGTACGACATGAACGTGACACGTAAGCAAATTTTTAAATAATTAGATCGTGACACGTGTTACGGTTAATTTAGATTTTGACATGTGTCAATATAATAAAATAGTAAAAGTTAAAAAAATGTAAAATATAAAAAAGTATAGTATTACATAATTGGGGAAAAAAATAAAAAAAATAGTATAATATCAATATAATTGGTAAAATAAATAAGTAAAATAAGAAATGAAATAATAGCAAAGTCGTGGAAAAAAAGTCAAAAATAAATGAAGAGAAAAATTATCTATCTAATATGTTATTTATGTGAAATGTAAAAAAATCAAATTTGTAATAAAAAAAAAGGTAAAGTGATGGAAAAAAATGAAAATTTGTTTTGGAAAGTATTTTCCTAATATGCTCTATATATCATTATAAATAAGATCTAGAGTCTTCAAAATTCAATTGTGTGCTTCCATCTTTTTATTCTCTTATTTACTGATATCAAATAAAAAAAATGAGTTTGAGGATTAAAAAGTCGATCAAAGTTATTTAACTCTAAATCAATTATATCAAAATCGTGTTTATCATCGTATTAGTATGCGTTTTTCGCAAATGGATCAAGTTCAACTGGTTATCAGCAATGAGTATTTACTTATTTTCTTAATTATATATAAATATAATTATTAGTGAAAATCGCATATTATTCAGATTTTAATTAATTATATAAATATATTGCAACGAGTACTTACTTATTTTTTTTANGATTTTAATTAATTATATAAATATATTGCAACGAGTACTTACTTATTTTTTTTAATTATATATAAATACAAATATTATTAAAAATCCGTATATCATGCGGATCCCAATCTAATTAACCAATAAAACTAAGCCACATACTTTTACCTAAAAAAAATAAGCCACATATATTTAAATTAATGAAATAACAAAAAAATAAAGTAAATTAATGGAAAATAAAAAAAGGATATAGGAAATCTAGAAATAATACGATTTTGATCCAAGTGATGAAGTGAACAGTGAAATTTCTTAGAAGCAACATTTCGAAACCGTTTCGAGTTTTTTCAGGGGCACACGTGTTATCCACAAGCTTTACAGATAAGGATCCGTTTCATTAGTCGTGGACCTGACCTGTTATAGACGTTACGGTCAACGAGATAATTCTTTTTAAAAACATACTATATGATATGTATTTCTTTTCACAATATGTATGATATGCATAATGCGTATAGTCTGTGTTTAGGTTTAATAATATCTAACATCCGTTTTTCAATAGAAACGATACAAAGGTAAAGTCGGCGTATTGGTATATCGACATGCCTACTTATATATAACATATTCTTTGATTCGCGATTAAGGAACTGACAATATTAATTACTTCTATCAATTTCTCCAAAATATTTAATTATCATTTGGAGAGTTTGAATCGTGTGAAATTCGATTTCATCCCATATTGTAATAACGGCTAGTCGGCTATCCTAATTTCAGTTCTAATTGTCATTGAACTTCATATGGTGGATCACATTATATATTAATTAAAAGATTAAGAACCATGTATCCATTCGCATAGAGAGAAGCGAAGCATATGTTTTTTTGGTTTCCAAAAATTTACAATAAGGTGTCACATTTATATTAAAGGGTAACTAGATCAAACGATTGTTTATAGTGGCTTGTTTTGGTTAAAGAACTATCTCATATTTCCTAGACCCTACATTATAGATCTTATTTATCCAAAATTTACGTTTCAGATTTATTATATTTTTCTTGACGTTAGTAAAACAAAGAAATTGCGTAGAATTGTTGTAAAGTGGCAAGCAGTAACTAACTTCCTGAAGAAGTTCATCGTCAGGCGTAGAGAAGTTTCAAATGGTTATGCAAAGAAAGAGAAAAGGTTTTACTTATTTTAGTTAAAAAAATAACTTTTTAAATGGAAACCAGAATTTCCATGGAAGTAATGTCTCAAGTCTCAAGTCTCGAATCTTCAAAAAAAAAAAAGGTCTCAAGTCTCAACCACCATTAATGGATTTCTCGTATGAACTACTTAGCAATATCATCACATATTCGTATACGTTATATATTTTCCGTCAAGTCAAAAAAGAAAAGAAAAGAAACATTCGCTTCTTTTGAAAAGATTGGCTAAAATTTGACATCATGGAAGAAAACGTAAGTGACAAAGATTCGTTAGAAAATGGAAAAGATATGATACTAAGTTGGTAGATTATGGCGCAATAGGGTTTCTGGTTAATGTTTTAACTAATTTATGGCTTACTTATATCTGAACTGAACACATGTGTTTTGTTTTGCGTTGTTGTTGCTGGTTTTTGCTACACTTTTTATTCTTATCCAAAAAGATCAATCATCTATAAAAAAATTCGGCTAAAACAATGTTTGCAGGCTAATTTTTTGTTTCAGAATTAATCAGCCAAAATCTTATATTTTCTGAAATTCAATTATTCCTTAAGCATTTTTTTATAGTATCTGGTTATGTGAAAGAAGGATAGCAAACAATTACCGAGATTCAATCCTGTGCTGTGCAGATATTTATATTGGTTAAGTGAAACCGGTTTAATCACGTCAAAGTCGAATTGAAAGAAAAAAAATACATGCAAAGCTTTGTTTACAATAATTAATCTACGTTGGTTGATATCCCTTATGTATATCTTAGTCTTAGTTTCAGAAAAAAAACATGAGTTGAAAATTCAGATCTCACAGCTTAAAAATGTTAGACTTCTTTATATTTGGGATGATATACATCTTAATTTTCAAACTATTAAAGTGATACTGCAGGTTAAATAAACAAAGACGTTAGTTGACAGGTTTTCTTGAGATATTTCAACAACAAAAAACAGTAAATCAAGTTTAGAAGAAATTGGCACGAAAATGACTCTGTATTTTGATCGCTGGTCATAGTATCTATCAAATGAATAATGTTATTTAATCGCTCATAGCCAAGAACTATCAAACAAATATAATTACATATCATTGATTGTTGTCGCTGCGATTGCCAAACAAATGCCAAAACAGGGACTACCTTGTTATTGTGTGCACTCTTATTAAAAGTGGACCGACTCTACAAGCCAAATACAAATAAACAAAGACTTTAGTCAACGATAAGAATCAAGACTTGACTTATATATATTTTCTAGTCCATAAGAAATCAGCAAAGATTCTTCCACATTGGATACGTATTTGCCTCATTGGTCTAAGGAATAAATTCTATTTTCTTTTGGAGAATTACAGGATAACGTGTTACCGAAGGAAAATTTAGTAAATGGCGAAAATACATAATAATTAAAGAAAATCAGAGAGAAAAGAATGGACGAAAATACTCTTTTTTGAGGCATAGAAAACATCTGCTACAAGCCTACAAGATTTTTTTTTTTTTTTTGTTACCGATGTTATTTGACACACTAGTATGATATATAACTTATATACATGGTAAATTAAGAAATAAGATTAATTATAAAAGTGGAGTTATTGTTTAGGATTTGTTTAAGGTTTAGTTTTATAATATTTTGTTAATCTTTAAAAATATAGACTATATGGACCGACTCTTGAATTATAGAGTTTTAAAACGAAAACATATTGACATTTAGAAATATATCATTGAAACTAAATCTGATTGGGCGTAAAGGAAAGGGATCCATACATGTCGGCCCATTAGTCCATAGTGTAACCAAAAGAATTTGTAATTTGTAAATGGGCTTGACAAGCGATCATCCCATCTAAATGTTGTGTTGTCCCGATTCAATACGCTCCATCACAGGTTAATTTATGTGTGTTCTTGAGCACATTTTGTTATTTCATGGAATTTCAAGAAGTAACTTATAGTTATTTAAGAGCAGTTAGGGCCATGCATGGCTGATATTACATGTGAATTAGTGAGGTTGACATCCTTACTGCAAGACTTGTCATATTCACCAGCAGTACCATCAAACTTATTTTGTGATAATATTAGGTACACATTTACATTGTTTCGAATCCTGTGTTTTTTTTTTTTTTTTTTGAAAATAAAAATAATTAATTTAAATGTTATGATTGTCATGTTGTTCAAAAAGGTCATACTAATCAATTAGTTGATTTCTTCCACAAAAAATGTGCAACCGGAACTACTTAAGAGTTTGATATCCAATATGAGAATTCATAACGTCGTAAATCTCGGAAAAGGTGTATAAGAACCAACTGTACTAATTGTTTAGTGTGATTAACCAGTTTGGTTATGTGACGATTAAGATAATCTATATGTGAGACTTAAATACTTTGTAACTAACTCAGCTTAATTTGGCAAAAATATTCACCTCTTAGTCTTTTACCTAGGCCTGTGTTTTAAAACCGAACCGAGAAAGCCGAACCGAACCGAACCGATATTTTCGGTTTTCGGTTCCACTTCGGTTATCGGTTTGGTTCGGTTCGGTTCACCAACCCGAACAGTTAATCGAAAGATATAATCCATTTTATCATCTTCCTTGGTCGCCGTCGTCGTCCTCACCATCTTTGCCGTCGTCATCTTCACCATCTTCGCCGTCGTCATCTTCACCGTCTTCATCCAAGATTTGTCGTCGTCTTCATCGTCGAGATCCGTAGTTGAGCGGCCGCCTATACATATTCTAACCTAATGTCTCGATTTGGAAGACAATACATACACCTGTATGTATAAAATAACACAAAACACAAACCCAAGAAAAAACATCAAATTTATTTCGAGTTTGGGCTCTGGAAAACTTTGGCCCAATCTTTTTTTTATTCTCAATTAATCGAATCCTAAACCGAAATAAACCGAATTAACCGAATTTATCCGAATATAACCGAATTTTAACTAAAACCCAAAATTTCGGTTAGTTTCGGTAATAAAATAAATAACCGAACTAACCGTGAACCGAATCGAATATTTTTTCGGTCAAATTCGATAAGAATTTTTGAAAACCGGAAAACCAAAAAACCGAAAAAATCGAATCGTTTGAACCGAAGAAACCGAAATCGCAGGCCTACTTTACCTTTGCCCTCTCCTTTCCAAAGATCAAGCTCTACTATGATCAAAGTTCAAGTAAATATATCAGAGGTACGCACTTATGTTGGGCTTCATTCATAATATAATAGAAAAGTTTAAAAGTATTCACAGAGAAAACAGAGTAGCTCGGTTGTTGCAAAAGTGATGTGAAAAGAAGATTGTTTTTTTTCTTTTTTCTTTTTCTAACAACGTAAAAGGAGATATTGTGTATATGCCTATATTACATACAAAAATCATTTTCATTTACCTCATTTATTTCATTTTTTATGACTAGCCAGGTGGTTTTCAAACCACTTTTTTCCGTTCCACTTTGGGAGTTCGAACCTAGCCGTACTATGTCTTGTGACATATTAAGGATTCTTAGGATTGCCTCATTCGTTTTTTACTTTTTAGTTAGGCTTTATTTTGGTTTGTTGACAATAAAGGGCTTTGTTTTTGGTTTTTTTCTTAATTAATAAGAAAATATATTTCTTGGTCAAAGTCACGCACTCAAATGTTTGGACAAACTTCACATCAAGCTAACATCATAACGAGGCATTTATAGAAGACCAGTAGAAAATTTCTGAGGTTTATGAATTTAATATGATAAAGATGGTACCAACCAAGGCTTTTTGTATTTACATCCGAATGTCTTCATACTTAAGTTAAAACTAAAACAGGCGCTGCCAAAAAAAAATAATAATAATAACACTAAGGCTAAGATTTTTTTTTTTTTCCATTCTCAAACATGGGACGAGTAGTCCACTAACCGGTGGTTTAGGTGTTTAGTTAATTAGTTTGTTAGGTTTTCAGTTAATCGATCAGAACGCAAATATTCAGACTATGATTAGTCGAATCATAATTAACATTAGCTTAGTAATTTCTAAACTACGAAAAAAGAATAAAAAGAGTTTTGGCGAAAAAAAAACACCTTAGCTATCGATTAATTGGTGTCAGCATTATATTTATTTTAGATGTGTGATTAAATTAACGACTGAGACTTTTTTTTAATTAATGATAAAAAAAATTTCAATAAAAAGCTAAATAAATTTCCAAAGAAATATACTATAGACCAGAGATACATATTAAGAATTCAAATAAATATTTATAAAAAAAAAAAGAATTTGAATAATAAAATAAATAAAAACAACAACTTCTTCGCTTGAATATGAAAAGCTTAAATTAATTTAATTGGAAAAGTGAAATATGATATTTCTGAAAAAGAAGAAAAAAGATTAACAAATATTATAAAAGATAATACATTAGCGGATAAAATTGATTTACAATTTAACCGCTGGTCATCATCATCCTCACAAATTCATCATAATTGACTTGACCATCACCATCCAAATCTGCCTCCTTTATCATTTGATCAACCTCTTCATCTGTTAGCTTCTCCCCAAGATTGATCATCACATGCCTCAACTGCAATTATATTTCAAAATTAATAAGCCAAAACATCATTTAAAACTAACAGAGAAGTAAAATTTAATGGTAGACAAATATTTATTGGTGCGAAAAGAATATGTACATACATGTGCTCTGCCCAATAAACCAATAGAATCATACACATTTAACTGTAAACCAATAGAATCATACACATTTAACATTTAATCTGCCCAATAAATGTTGTGAACATTTAAAAAATATTTCTTTTGACCTCGTTATCCTCCAAAAAAGTGACAATGCCAGCTAGCTCGAAGCCTCAAAACAAATTACCTTTCTACGACGCAAGACAGACACTTTTTAATTAATTAACAACAAAAAATAAACAGCCATATATTGTTCTTATTTTCTTGTCTAAATTCAAATATGAATTTTCTTTTTTAAATGAATAAGACACCTAAAGATCTCTTGTAAAACTCGAAATATCATCTAGCCTTGTTGTCTGATATTGTCATTAGTTCAAAAGATTCTAACCATGGTTTATTAGCTGGATTTATCCTTTTAACTATTTTTTTCCCTTTATCAAATTGCTAATTAAATTCCGTGCGAGGGCATCACTCAAGTAGAGTAACAAGTCAATGTATTTGTTTTTAGAAATTGGTTCATGTAACTAATCTAGACACAATATATAACCCATATTTTTTCCTATATAGGAGTATAACCCACTTTAGACAGTAGACACTAAATTATTAGATATATATATAAAATCAGTCATAATTATATATCCATATGGATATGCCTCCAATCATTGAATTAAACAAAAACATAATTAGACCGCACGTACTGAGTGTTGTCAAAGCGCAACGGAGTACATCGAATTGATATTTGCTCTATTACTTAATCAAAGCATATCTAACTTGTTGCACACAAAAAAAATAAAGCATATGCATATCTAACTTTTTTGACCAAAAAAAAAAGATCTCTAAATATATAGATATGCTTACAAAAATCGAAAATAATTGAAAAACTTAGAAGAGTTAAAAAATTTAAAGGCAAACAAAGAGAAGCAGAAGTATCTATTTAATTATGATTAAGAGAAGAAAGGGTAATAAATTATATGCTTACCTCACTGGCAGAGATGTAACCATTTTGGTCTTTGTCAAACACTTTGAATGCTTCTTTCAGCTCCTCATCTGCATCTGTTTCCTACAAAAAAAATAACACAATAAAAATATAAGCAAATAATTGATTAATTGATGTAATATTATAAAACTAAATGCATATATATTAAAATGTAAAAAAAAAGAAAGGGTAAGAACCTGGATTTTGTTGGCCATGAGGTTGAGGAACTCAGAGAATTCGATGGTGCCGTTGCCATCAGAGTCGATCTCACTGATCATATCTTGAAGCTCTTGTTCGGTCGGATTCTGATCCAAGGAGCGGATCACAGTGGCAAGTTCATCAGCAGTGATGCAACCATCACCATCTTTGTCGAACAGACAAAACGCCTCTTTAAACTCCATTATCTGTTCTTGTGTCAGTTCTTGTTGTTGTTGTGTCACTTCCATCCAGTTAAAACTTGCTTAGTGTTTTTGAGAGATAGAGAGAGAAGAGAAAGAGAAGAGAGAGAGCCCAAATTAAAGCTTTGATGAAGTGCTTGATCAACTCTCTTTCTGCTTTCCTATTTGTAGAAGAGAAGTCTTTGCTTTACACTTTCCTACTTTGGACTTATTCACTTTCTCCATTTCTCTTTTTTTTTTTAATAAACCTTTTAAATTCGTTTTCAACTAAACTTATTAATATGTTTGGAATTCTACAGTCAGAAGACTGAAAATATTATTTCCTTAAAAGAATTTAATGGGAGCGAGTCAGGTGGGATATTTAGGGGTAAATTATAGCGATTTGATTGAAACTCTTTTTAAAACTACTTTTAGCGTAGAAAAATGGTACATATCAATATAATATGTATATATTTGTTCTCCTAAAATATTCGGCTCACTTGAAGATCAGCATCACGTCCATTTGTTTCCAGAAACAATTTGGTTTTACTATTTCTTTTCCTTTATATGTAGACAGGCACAGATATAGATAATATGCATTATGTATATATATACATAAACTTAAAAGTTATTACATGAATTGGGTTTACCATAAAAATCGCAGCAGTCCAAACCTCAAATTACTTGGAAAATCTATACCAATTTTTAATAAAAATTTATTTGATATATTAAAAATATTCAAAAATGTATAAAATATATTTTAAATCGAGATTATGTTCAAATACATGTTATAAGATGGTTATGGTTAAGACGGTCGATTATCGCAATCGCAAGTTTCTCTTATTTAAAGTTGTTGAATTTGGTTTAGTAAGGTAAATGGGTATTGCAAACCCTTTTGTCAAAAAAAACAAAAAATGGTAAATGGTTATAATTTAATGTTTTAAAAGAAAAATCATACTATATAAAATGATTTGTGTATGTAGATAGTTATAAATAGGTGTGGGTTTTGACAGCTGTAAGAGTAGATGACGAGAAGACAAAGAGCATTGAAATTGTAGACCAAGCACTTGCGTTACGGGAATACGTGTCGATCTCTTTTTGGTTTCTTTTTTTTTTCTTCTCATTATTTTGGTTTTAACTTTGAGTAATTGCAATAAAAGACTATAGATAATCTGAAAATTAGGTGAAAATTATTAATTCATTAAGTAACAGAGAGAAGAAAACTTATGTCAATTTTGTCCTTATCATCTGTGTACGATAAAAAAAAAATTAACAAGCTAAACATGTTAGATAAGATTTTTCGGTGATAATTTTGACGTCGGAAGAAAAGAGTTAAATTTCGGCAAAAACTCCGATCAAATATCCGCAAAAGATTAACAAAAATTTT
>OVAY01001089.1:0-35735 GCA_900406395.1 Kernera saxatilis
AATAACGATAGAATTTAAAAGTCCTTAAACCAATAACGATGGATTTACGAAAATTGTGAGACTCCACTAACCAATAACAATAGAATTTAAAAATTTCAAAAATCTTTAAAAATCCATCTCCCAATAATCCCTCCTAAAAAATTTTAGATTTCACGAGGAACAGTAACTTTCAGACACGTTACATCCATAATCTCCACAAAAGACAATACATTATCTACAAATTGAACCTAAAACATTAATGACGGACCAAAAAGCTTTTGCATGGGCTCTAAAAGTGAAATGAATTTGAAATTAAGAAAATGATCGAAAAGCCCATTACATTACATGGACCAAGATATGGATATGGGCTTAGAGTGTTTAGGATCTCAACGATGTTTTCCAATTCTCTCCCTCGCTCACGTCGACAACATATTTCCATATCATTATTAATTCCTGTTAATATATCCCTAAATCTGATCTGCCTCATTGGTGTGTCTCAAGTCCAAGATTTGATTGTGTCATTAAGAATTAGCTTTTGCGAAAATGATCAAATCTCTCGGAAATTCTCGTTTTCATCATCCTCATCCTCATATTTTTCTGTCACCGTAATAAGTGAGCAAAGGTAGGGGTAATATTGGAATTTCAAGTAAATGTGAAAACTGTCAGCGTCTGAATGTTTTTGATTGCCCCCGACTCTTCTTAACTCCTTCCACGGTTCAGATCCGAGTTTGGGAGAAGCTCTCTCTCTCTTATCTTTTTAGAGTAAGAGATCCCTTCACTTTGTCTTCTCCGTTCTCCTCGCGATCAACTCGTTTTGCAGGCTTCAGGTCAATGTTGCTCCTTTCTCTGTTTTTTCCTCTAAACTCGATTTCACTTCCCTCTGATTTTGTGGTCCGATTTCTCTTTCGACTGTGATCGGATCGATTTTCAAAGATATTGGAATTGCGTTCGCTAGTTGATCTGATTTAGTTTTTCTTCTTGACATTCCACGGATGCTTGTAGATCGTGTTTTCTTATGCATTCTCGTTGATTGAAAAAGGTCAAATTGTGACACGATGATGACGAATTTCGTATCAGATCTTTTTTTTTTGGTTTCCTAGTTATTAATAGCTTTCTGGGGGGCATTTGTGGTTTCATCTTGTATGATTATGCTTCTTCTGTTTACATTTGTAGGGATTCGGGTCAGTTCAATCTCAAGTGGTGTTAAGTTTCTCAACTATCCATGGATCAGGCGGAACTGACTATGGATCAGGTTGGTGATTATGATGTTATTTAACTTGATTTTGCTGCCTTCACGTATTCATAGGTAACCAAATGACTCGGAAATCTAACCTGGGGGAATTCATAGGATTCATATTTTGACTTTCATGTTTTGCATAGAGTATTGAACCTTTGTTTTGGTCTGAATATATTCAGCACCGAAAGACATACTGAACTTAAAAGTTTTGGCAAGATATGAATGATGACAAGTTCAAAAAAGATCATGTGAACCGTCGTTTTAGATCTTTGCCACTTTTACTACTTAGGAATGTTAATGATGTCTTTTCTTCAGTGTGATTGTATTGAAAAAAGTTGACAAATATCGTGATAGTTGTACAGTATTCAATCTCTGTTGTTTTTTTACCTTGCAGGTATTGAAAAGGGACATTCCATGGGAGGCTTACATGACAACTAAGCTGATTTCAGCAACAGGTCTCCAGCTCTTAAGGCGGTATGATAAAAAAACTGAAAGCGCAAGGGCACAGTTGCTGGATGAAGTAAATCTTCTACAACTCTTTTTTTCTCAATTCAAACTGTTTACAAAAACTTGAGTCAGTTTCTCTCTGTTATTAGTCGTTGAAGTTGTATAATGACCATGCACGCATTTACCTTGGCATTATGAAGTGATATGTTGTGTCATTATTGCAGGATGGTCCAGCTTATGTTCATCTGTTTGTTAGCATCTTACGTGATATTTTCAAGGAAGAAACAGTGGAATATGTTTTGGCTTTGATTTATGAAATGCTCTCAGGTTAATAAAACCTATTTGCATTTACCTTCTCTTCATTTTTGATACCGACTAATATTAATGCATCAACTGTTTGCCAGCAAACCCAACACGAGCTCGGTTATTCCATGATGAATCTTTGGCACATGAGGATACTTACGAGCCTTTCTTGAGGTGAGTCCCTATGCAATAGTTTTATAACTGTAATTTGGTCTAGGCGAGTATTGTTTTCCAGGATAGACTATAGAGTCGCTTAATGGATTGAAGCTGTTGTTTCTGCTTGCAAAGGTTTAGGGCTTCTTGCATTTTTCTCATTCTCTTAACGTATCAGATTTCCTTTCTAGTTTCTTGTATTCTACTGTTTACATTTATGGTGTCAAATGAACCAGACCTTACCTAGTGACAAGAAACAGCTATTTCTCACCAAAAGAAAAAAAAAATCTGTATGTGTGTTTATGTTTAGTGGGACATTTTCAGTTGACCTGATTTTCTTCGTCATGCACATATGGTGTAGTGGTTTCAGAACAAGATTTTTTGGCTTTGTCTGTTCTATCGCTTGGCCCTTCTTCGTTTTGTCTGAGATCCAGATTTTAGTCATGATGAGTCAGTTTATTAGTTCAACTACAATCTAAGTCAGTTTATTAATTCAACTACAATCTTCCTGACAGAGGGGAAACATATGTAAAACTCCATTGGGGAAACTTTTTTCGTTTACGTTTTGGCTGTTTATCTTCAAAAGTATGCAAGCTAAAAGATATGTTCTCTTTCAGGTTGCTGTCGAAGGGAAATTGGTTCGTTCAAGAAAAAAGCTGCAAGATCCTTGCCTGGATAATTAGGTATTGTAGAGTTCAATACTGCTTATCATACTTTATTGAACATGTATACAACATACAGCATCATTTACTCGGCGGGTCTTGCTCTTCTCTCAACATATAGGGCTAGGCCAAAAGCTGGTAATGGTGTTATTGCTAATGGAGAAGCTTCGGGTTCTAAGAAACATATTACTACTATTGACGATGTCCTCAAGGGGTTGGTCGAGTGGCTTTGTGCTCAGGTTCTTCTTCTTTTCTCTTTCTTTCTTTCCTCTTTGTCTTCTTTCTACTTTATGTTGGCCTTGCGTTGGTGTTTAGTGATTGTTGAAAAGTGTTTGATGCCCATCATAGATTTCACAATCCTTAATTTTGAATTGCAGTTGAAGCAACCTTCTCATCCTACTCGTGGTGCTCCAATTGCAATCAGCTGCCTGTCGTCACTGCTTAAGGAACCTGTTGTCAGATCGTCGTTTGTTCAGGCAGATGGGGTGAAGTTACTTGTCCCTTTAATCTCCCCAGCATCTACTCAGCAGTCTATCCAGGTAACTATATATCCACTAAAGCTGTAGAAAAGTATTGCAGTTTCCATATCCAGGAAAGGCGATGACTAGACAGACACTCAGGGTGAAACCCCGTTTTGATTTTCAAATGACATAAATCTATGGATTTATATTTCTCCCTAATTTTAAAGTGTTTTTGAGCTGGATAAATTAGTAACTACTAGATAGTTCTTTTTAAGTTTCTGATTTGTCATAATTTCTCAGTAACTAATTTGTGATTTGTATGCTCTTGACCAACAGCTTCTCTACGAAACATGTCTCTGCGTCTGGCTTCTATCCTATTATGAACCCGCAATAGAGTACTTGGCAACATCTAGGACAATGCAACGGCTCACTGAAGTGGTGAAGAGCTCGACTAAGGAGAAGGTGAGATTATCTTCCCTTGTGTCTCAAAAACAAAATAAGTATAACCTTAGAAGATACAGCTTCTGTACGGAAGTTGCATCTCACCTTTCCCCTTGTACACTGGTGGAAACTATGCAATTAGTGCTGCCCTCTGTTATGATCATATGTCATGTTAAGGTTGATTAATCAGAATTTCCACCATGCAATAATACTCTTATCGTTTTGGGAAAATACTTGTTTCTTCAATTGATACCCTTTTTGAGGAGCTCGACTAAGGAGAAGGTGAGCTATGTTCTCTTGTGTGCGTAGTCATTGCCATCGTCCAGTTTGCTTAGATCATTTGACACGGTTTGATTGATAAATCATAATCTCTATCGTGCAATACCATGAATTCTGTTTTTTGTTTGGATAATTAATTTTGTGCAATGCACTTGTTATGTTTATCTGACAGTATTTAGTCTTATAGGTTGTCAGGGTGGTCATATTGACATTCAGGAACTTGCTTCCAAAGGGTACATTTGGTGCCCAGATGGTTGATCTTGGACTCCCACATATCATCCACAGTCTAAAAACACAAGCATGGAGTGACGAGGTTAGAGAAGTTAAATTACAAAGCTGAGTACTGCTTCTTATTAGCTGTTATGTGGAACATGAATTTCTTAATTTTCTTCTAAATCGACAGTGATAAAATCTGGTTATATAAGTAGTTGTTTTAGCATACGCCTTTATTGCAAGCACGGTCGTGGTTGAAACCTGTTTAATTCTGGATTTTGTAAGGACTTGCTGGATGCACTGAACCAACTAGAAGAAGGGCTAAAAGACAAGATCAGGAAATTGAGTTCCTTTGACAAATATAAGCAAGAGGTTCTTCTTGGCCAGCTTGACTGGAACCCAATGCACAAAGAGGCCAATTTCTGGCGTGAGAATGTCACTAGCTTTGAGGAGAATGACTTCCAGGTATTCTTCGTTATTCCTCTCTTCTCAACCGCCACCACTTGTAGGGCTCAAAGCGGGGGCTAGATCGGTCCTGTTTGGTCCATCACAACAACCCTAACCATATGTTAAATTTGTGGATGCAGATACTCAGAGTCCTCCTCACAATCCTGGACACGTCAAGTGATCCAAGGTCATTGGCGGTGGCATGCTTTGATCTCTCACAGTTCATACAGTACCATGCAGCAGGGAGAGTGATCGTAACAGACCTCAAGGCGAAAGAACGAGTGATGAAGCTGATGAGCCATGAAAACGCTGAGGTTACCAAGAACGCTCTCTTGTGCATTCAGAGGCTTCTCCTTGGTGCTAAGTACGCTAGCTTCTTGCAAGCTTGATGAGACTTCCATGCTGCTTTCTATATATGGAAAGCAACCAAAACATTTCCTTTTTTCCTGTGGATTTGTTGTTCACTCCAAACAAAACCTGCCCCAACTCCTGCCTGCTTCTTTTCTTTCAATTCTACATTCCAAGACCATCTCTTTATTATTTGTCCTAAAAATTATTGTATGCTTAAATAATTTCTGCGTTATTTTTGTTTCTTTTTGTATTTATTTATTCAATAAAAAGGCCTCGAGGAATGCTATTGTTACAGAGCAATTTCTGGCCAGTTTGTTGTATGACTGATGTGAGAGTTTCAGCGTAACGCAAATGAGATATATGGTTGTATCTATGATTTACTCTGGTTGCAATGTTTAGTTACATTCATGCATTCTCTACCAGTGGTCATGTGGTTTGCCGCTCGTTATGGCTAGTTGGCTACAATAACAAAACTAAGTAAAAGTGAAAGACAAAGAGCATATCCACATGTTTGAATTTATTGGCTAGCAAGTAAGTATAAATGGAAAAGAGTCGTGATGGGTTAATTAGTCTCTTGCTTACTAGTTACTACTGCATTCGCCTAGCGATCGGCCCAGTAATAAGACTTAAGACGAATTTGTTCGTGCAATCAAAGATCACAACATATCAATCGTTTATTTCAGTCTAATTTTATTATCATGTCTTTCAGAATTACACACATACATACACACACACATTTATAAAGGTATGCTCCCCCTTTTACAACTGAATCATCACATTTGTATCATATTGTTTATTATCAGTTTCGTATACTGACCCACTTACAGAGAAGAAGATGAATTGAATCACTTGATGAGAATGCATCTCGTTGGTGCTCCTTCCGCTCCAACCAATCTCAACGGTAAGCAATGAAGCGAGTACATTCCTACCTCCACATCATCCAGCTTCAACGCTTCCACAGGGATTATATCCTGAAATCATGCGTATCTCACGTGTTACAGATGTGCCTCCTCTCACTTTTACGTCTGCTTAACTAGCCAATTATCTCTCTCACTTTAATAGCTATGTTCAATCATATCCCATGGTTTGATATCCAAACATCAAGAACCCAGAGATGGTTTCCTTCGGAATTGGCAAAGCAATGACAATTTTCAAGAAACAAAAGCAGTATATACTTTACTAGAGAAAGATATACTCACCCGTCCTGCAAGTATAACCTTGTGCGTTGCAGGTGATTCCTCAAACGCAGCAAAGGAAAGATAATCAAGCCCTGGTTTTGACAATGCAGATTAACCGGTTTCAGGAAATGTTATACGAGCTACTGTTAAGATATGATAACAAACACAATGAACATAAAAAACCGAGAAATTCCATCTCTTACCAACAAGTTTGATGTCTGTATTCTCAACCAACCATTTGGCCCCATCGGTCAAGAAGCCAGCAAAGCTTGAATCGAATTCTTTCTTAAACATAAGCCGCCTGATAATTCAACCACAGAAGAAAGCAGTGTTCAGGTTAAGATTTTGGTATGACTCTTGTTCATATTGAGACTTACTTGTCAGTGTTTACTGTTCTGAAGAGCACACGACGAACTCCCCTGGGAATATGAAGCGATTCCATAACCTCAGCTATAATTCAACCGAAAACATTATATTAGATTAGACAAAGATTTTACAAAAAATTCATAATTTCCTAATGATCAACTCACCAGTGATGTTCTTATCTCTCGGAACATCAACCAACAAAGCAGGACCTAAAGAAAATTACAGAAATCAATTAAAATGATCACTAAAATCACAAGCCGGTGTAAGACAAAGAAGAACTCCGAGACGATTACCGTTTAGGACTCGGAGGTCAAGCGAATCGGAATCGAAACCAGCGTCGTAGTAACTGTCAATGAAGTGGCCTGGAGCATCAACGTGGGTTCCGGAGTGAACAGATAGTTTCATCTCCGATACGTTAGCGAATGATCCATTCTTCATACTGGCGGCCAGTCGCAGAAACTTTCCCAATCCCTCCGAAGACTCCCAAGCCGGCATCTCCGGCGTGTAACGGTGGCTGATGTCGTATATCTTCCCTCCGCCATAAACCTCCCGGCGGATTGGCTTGAGATCGTTCGCTGCGGCGCCGAGAAAGAGTGCAATGGCGGCGAGGATAAGGAGAGGGAAATGGACGGATCGGGTCATTCTCTCGGATCGCGGGTTTGATAAAACGTAGACTTCTGAAACTAGTACTAGTTATCAAATTATGTTTCAATCTATGGTTAGGTGTTATAAATTATATACAGGTGATACCAATTTTTTAAGTATCATAAAGAACCTTGACTTTTGACTTTTGAACTTTCACAACACCGTTTTTATTGACTTTTTTTTTTTTTTGGTTTTTATATATTTCAACTTTCAAGTCTGTCAAACATCCAACCTTTAACATGAAAACATCAACCTAAATAATCGACAGTTTTTGCGTTCGCTTCGCTTTTCAATACTGATATCTAGACAGTCAATGAATAGAAAAATACATAATTCACACCACACAATTACTCAACTAATAGAAGTAAGCATTAATTCTTTGGCATATTCCATTAGTTATTTTCAAATATCTTTTGCAAGGTAAAGAGATTGTACATTGCAGAGATATAGAACGTACGTACAATAAAGCTGGTAAGCCGGTGAAAGAAATAAACGTATAGACACAATCATGATTCAGAACACATTCTGATGAAAGTAGAATTTAAGTGATATGACAGAAGAATCTTTGATCAAGAAAATGATCATAAACACATAATTTATCAGTTTTTAGAAGAAGATTGGAAGATGAAAACCGCAGTTAGAACACCAACCAACGCTGTGACAGCCAAAGCAACCGTAGGCAATGGACTCGCTACCCCAAAATTCTGAAACAAAAACAATACACATTTGATCAAACTTGAGGTGTTATGGTTTTCTAAATTTCTCACATCGCTCTTTGATTATAAAAAAAAAAAGTTTCAATGGTGTTTACCTCAAGAAGTCCTTTTCCAGTGGCAATCTCAACAGTAATGGCAACTGCAAAACCAACCATAGCGCCACGACCAAGCCATATGTCCAAACCGTTGCTTCCTTCTGAACTTTGCTCGCTTCTAATGGAAACTGATGCTCCTCCTCTGTTTCCACTTCTTCTTCCTCCACGAGTCATTCTCAAGCTCAATGGCACTGAATCGGAGACAGAATTATAAATGAAGGAAATCAAGTTTCCTCTTTTCGGATTTACTCACCTTACCAAGCAAATGCACAAAGAAAGACACTAGTTACTAAAGTCAATCTGAAATTTCCCCCAATCCAAAGATTAACCAAAACCACAGATGGTAAAACGAATCAGAAACCCTCAAAATTCAGCTAATCAAGATACCCAGAAACTCTAATTTTTCAACATCAAATTTCAATTTAGAAAATTGGGGAATAGCTCAGGGCCAAGGGAGACGTACAGAGAGGAGAACAAGAAGCGAAGGTGGATCGGCTTCCAGCAAGTTGCGGTACATGGACCCGACAAGTAGAAACAGGGTTTGTGATTCTAGCTAGCTTTATGGCGCCAGAATCTGGCAAGATAAAATCCGAAACTAGTCAGATACATTACAGAGACTAGTACTGGAAAGAATCATACCGAAGAGAGAAAGAGAGTACTGGGAAGAGAGAAGGCGAGAGACGCAGAGACTTGAGATAAGGCCATGTTCCTTCTATGGAGAGATCTATCGCAGAAATCGCTGTTAATTTCCGGTTGGCGCCACTCTTCTTCTTCTACTAATCCTTCGTCTTCCTTCTCAAACGTCGCAGAATTATCTGTTCGAGCTGACGACACGTGTCGTCTTTCCACTCATTAAGTTCGTATCTTGTTCCACCTTTATCGAAACGGCACCGTTTTTGCAAACTAATGTTTACATTTGAATCGAAGCGAACCGAAATATCTAATTGAAACACTCGAATAATTTATGTTTGGTTTAATTCGAAACATTATTGTTCAACCGTCGTATGAGAAAAAAAAAATTTACCGTAATAAAACCAAAGTAAACCGAATCCGAAAAAGGAAAAAAGAAAAAAAAAACCCCTGAATTTTCAAGTTGAAGGAACGTGTCTTCGATGTTTGATCCAAATAATGAGAAATTTGTTTATCCAAGCACTCGAATAATGAACCATAAAGTTGAAACATCAAAGAGACTACTACTCTCAACGTTACCAAAACTGTAAGAAAGACAAGATAACATTATTGCCTAAACCAACAAACGAAAACCCTTCATCAACTCCCCACAACATTCAAGATTCAAGAATCAACAACACACCGAACTAGAGCTTGAGGAAAACAAACTCCTCGACCGCTGGAATTTCCCCAATCTTCTTAAGAGTATCCTTGCTTGGCTGATCATCTACTCCAATCGCCATAATTGCTTGCTTCCTCGGTGCGATTCTTCCAACGCTCATGAAGTTAACATTGACGTTAGACTCTCCAAGGATGCTTCCCACCGTCCCTATCATACCAGGTTGATCCACCTGCCTGCACAGTATGATACTACCTTCAAGAGTCACATCAACCTCAAAAGATCCAACCTTTGTCAAATGCGGGACTCCGTCTTTAACCCTTCCTTCCACTTTGACCTCTCCTGACTCAGACAACGAACTGGCGAATTTTGACTCCACGTTTCCTAGCTGAACAGTTATTGTCTCCAATGGGTTCTCTGGTGACCCGTCCAAGAGCACACGTTCCTCTGAGAGTCTGAGACCCCTCTGCTTGGCTGTGAAATCGGCGTTGACCAAGTTCACATATACGTCAGAGATTGGCTCGATGATTCCCTTTGTAATCATGGCTCGAAGCAGTCTCGTGTCGAGATCGTCAGTGGCTCGTGCTGAGGTGTATGAGACTTTCACGTTTTTCACGCCGCTTCCTCCAGCCACCAGTTGCACCGCGAGTCTCCCTAGTTTCTCAGCTAGTATCACATATGGTTTCAGCTCGGTCAGAACCTGCGAATAGAATATGATGTAAGCTTGAGGAAATAACAAACATATATATGAAATATTCCAATTGGAATCTGATAAGAACAAAGCTATGAAACTGCTTCTCAATAACTGCTCTCTAACCAACTCAGAACAGCTCTAATCTGCTACATTCAGTCTTAGGCTAGCTACAGTAGACCCTATAGCTAAGAGCTGAGCCGCTGAACTTCTTCAAAGCTTATCAGAATATCATTAAACAAAACGAGGCTAAGAAGTTTGCATCTTTGATTCAAGTTTTGAATGTGATGAAATGCAAAAAGAACTTCTGTGTATTTTACTAGCACAAGCCAGTGCTCACCTCAGCAGAAACCATCGGTGCATTGACTGCAGTAGCAGCAAGCTCTCCATTCAGAGCTCCAACAACAGCTTCAGCAATTTCGATGGCAACTCCTTCCTGTCAAAGCCAAAACACCAACTAAATAACAGAAGCCAAACAGCAAAAACATGATTAAATTTCACCTGAATCATAACATATTACACACACCTGAGCCTCCATAGTACTGGCTCCAAGATGAGGTGTCACAGTGACCCTCTCGTGCTGCACGAGCTTGCTGTCTTTAGCCGGCGGCTCTTTAGTGAAAACATCAAGTGCAGCCTGAGCAACAATGCCTGAATCCAGGGCTCTCACTAACGCGTCTTCATCTATAACACCTCCACGAGCAACATTGACAATGCGAACTCCTTTCTTCATTTTGGCAAAGGTTTCATCATTTAATATCTTCGATGTTGCTGGAGTAAGAGGCATGTGCAGAGAAATGAAATCCGCGGTCGCAAGGGCTTCATCGAAGCTCACTAGTTCAACACCAATGGCGTGTGCACGGTCTGCTGGGGCATAGGGATCATGAGCAATGACACGCATACCAAGACCTTTGGCACGACGAGCAACTTCCGTCCCAACTTTCCCGAATCCCATCACTGCAAGGGTCTTTCCCACAAGTGAAACACCCACATACTTGTTCCTTTTCCACTCTCCTGCATTACCGAAATATTAAAACCAAGATCTTCAGAAAAATCATCCACAAGATTATAGTCACCCCACACTAAAGAATCATTAGCACTTAAATTTTTGCCAAACTTCCATCAAACTCAAACTCTAATTAAAGATCACTCATCTTCATACTTTTGGCGAGTACGACATTATAACTAGACTCGTAATCCTAGCATCGTCAAAAGTACAGGAAAAGGAAAGCTCCAAATATAAATTTGTAAATTCGACATGCCATCAATCATATGCATCAGCAAAAGAAGAAAAACAATAAATATATAGCAACGTAAGGAAAGTATGAAACTGAGACGATGCGAAATGGTAATTTCAAAGGTTACTGACCAGTCTTAACAGACGCATCAGCTTGGGCGACGTTCCTGGCCATGGCCGCCAAAAGCGCGATACCGTGCTCAGCAGCAGCGATCGTGTTCGCAGTCGGCGCGTTGACGACAAGACACCCAAACTCCGTGGCTGCGCTCAGATCCACGTTGTCGATCCCAACACCAGCGCGTCCAACGACCTTGAGGCGTCCGCGAGATGATTCGAAAACCTCACGCCCAACCTTGGTCCCGCTCCGCACGATCAACGCGTCACAGAGAGAGATCTTGGTGTTGAGCTCCTCAGGCGTCATGTTATACGAGCAGTCGACATTGGCAAAATCCTCCAAGAGCTTGACCCCAGCCTCACCGAGCTTCTCAGCGACGAGAATCGTAGGCTTGGATCCGTCTCCAGCGGTGCACGTAACGAGAATGAGCCGCCGGCGAGGGGTATCTCGGTTGCGAGAAGGGAAGGAGACGGAGATGGCGGATGGGAGAGGCGATCTGGAGGAGAGAGTCAAGGTCTTGAGGGGATTGGTGGCGACGGAGATCGCGGAGGATGCGGCGGCTGACATTGCTACCGCTGGTGGAGTAGTGAATAGTGAGAAAAAGTTGGTGGCACGAGGGAGATCTAAAGGGTTAGAGAGGCGATGTTGGGGGTTTTATACTCCCTTTAGGGGTTTGGTGTGATGTGATTTCTTTGTTGTTGGAGGAGATGGAGATGGAGATGGCGATGGAATCTCACGCGCCTTGGGAAAATAGAAGAAATTCTAATCTGCCAATTGAATCAAAATAAGGTGTCGCGTGTGGGATTCACTCTCCAGTGTGAGAATGGGGTTTTTGTAAATTTCCAAATGTTTCGGCGAATAGAGTTCCATCTATTTACGGGAGAAAGGTAGCCAAACAAAAAAATTAGCAACTTCGAGGAAAAGTCAAATTTATTACAGAAATCTTAAATTTATCATGCAAAAATATTTACAGCTTCGAAGATTTTGGTACTTCAAAGTGGATCTTGAAGCCTTAACATGGTGTGGGGTCTTATGATGTCGGCCAGATCATTGCTGCAATTTTGAATACAGTTGTTCCGATTGGTAACTTAAAGCGATACGAGTTTTTTAGCAGGTAGCGGGAGTTGTAAGCGGTTACGGAATAGTGCAAAACTGTAAGAATGAGCTGTAAAAAAAAAACGGTATAAAAAAACTGAAAGTAAAATTTTTGGTATCGCTTTTAGTATAGCTTTTATGATTGGTAACTGTAAAAGCGGTAAACTCTGTTCCCAACAATAAACTCTTTTTAAGATTTTAACATTAAAGCCGAAAAAGACAACAACAACAACAAAAAATTGCTTGTTAGAAGTTGATTCAAATGAAAAAAAAAAACCATTTTGGAAAAATATCCAATTAAAGGAATTTCAAATAATATGATGTTCATTGTTGGGAACAAAAAAAGCATAAAACAAAAAAAAAATCGATAACAATTCAAGAATAATTCTTGGATATGGAGGTGTTAGTATTTAGATCCAAATCTTTAATCTTCCAAAGGATTTTAGCTTATTAAACAGAAAAAAAAACTAGTCAACATTACTATTCAATAATTTAGTAATTTGTAATTTTTGAAAGGAGCAGGAATTTTGGTATACCTAAAAAACAACGTTACAGGAGAGTTTGTGACATGCTAAACACTAAAACTCAAGAGATTAATGATTTTCTAAGCGAATGTCCGTGAGAAAGGGTCCCACTAATAAACGAGCTATGCACTAGAGAGAGTTGAAGACTTCAAATTTGAATTGAGTTGGACTTAAAGTATGAATCTCCAGTTTAATTTTCAGGGCAAGTTGTTCGTTTGCGTCAGCTTACACATACAAATACCATAAAAGAAAGAAAGAAATATTACAGTATAAAAACTTTCTTTCGTTGGTGGTCAAATTTTACAGTATTACTATTAGGTGTTAGTTACTTGTGGGGAATATTTGAAAGGATATACTGATGGCTGTGACGTAAGAATAGTTTATGGCACGTGAAAGATTTGCTTTTTGTGATTTTTGCAACTGCTTATAGATGCAATGTTTTTGGTAGGTCGACCAGTCGAAAACCCCTTACACTTACTATGCAGCCGCGCGTGCTTTATATACTGTTGAATTTTCTTATATAAACATTTTCATTTTTTGGCCAGTCTTCTATAAACATATTGAATTTTATCTTTTGTTGAATGAACTTAAAGATCACAACACAAAACAGACGAATAACTTGTATTTTTCCCAAAATTGGAATGATACCTTTCTTCGAAAAGCATCCTGCCTATGTTTTCAAAAATCTCAAAATATATATTGGGTATTTGTATGACACAATGCTGTTGGATTCTCGAAATCGAACCACTTAGCTTGGTCAATGACTCGAGGCCTTGAATGATGAAAGCGACCAAGATAGCGGTCAAACCCCGATTTTGGTTCGAAACAAGGATAACAATGTTTATCAGAAGAAAAAAAAAAAAAGATATCAATAAAGTCATAAAAAGAAAACTTGTCCATATCAAACACAATTTATTTAAAAAAATTACAAAGTGCACCAGATTGTTGTCTATCCTAAAAATAGAATGGCTAGTCCGCCACGTCTGTTTCTAGTTTCAATGTAGACAATGTGACAAATGATGAGAAGTATAGTATGAGTGCTCTATAGGTAAAAGAGTTGCATAGTTTGTAAATCAGTATCATCACTTAAACCGCATATCTCCTGATCTGGGAGATGTAGACAAACATTAACGGAGTTTTAGAGTTATCCATCTCTCTTCTGCTAGATCATGGGGAAAGACCAAGTACCCTAACATAAGTTACATTTTTGTGGTCCATGTGTGAACCACAATGAAATTTATGTCTACAAAACTTTCTTAGTCCGTCGTTGTTGCACATACAAATTCTACTCTTAAGCGTGTTCGTCTCATGATCAGAAATGGCGTATCTAAGCTCCATGTACACATCAAGCTTCTATGTAGTTTTCATCAACTTCTAGCTTCCCTGGAATACATTTTTGTAGAATAGAGTGCAACTACATGATCATCCATAACTTCAATGAATCCAGACTCTTAACATGGAAGGTCCTATAAAATCATTGATGTCAGAATCCATCAGTCTCTAGAACAAACTGATTGTTCTCAACTCTGAACATTGATGTTTTTACCCATTACAATTATTTCAGAGTCTTGTGATATTTCATTTAACATGTAAACTACAAACATATGAAGAGGGTCATGAAACTTGACACAAACTTACTTGATTGTCTAACAGAAGTTGGAAAGGTAAGCTTGTGCTAAGGAGAGACCGAGCTGGACTTGAGCCTCGGTGGTTAAGTGAAGATTGTCGGACTTTAGCGACAATCCCTTAGCATCTACACAGACCACATTGGATAGTTTCAGACCCAACTGTGCTTCTCTCACCTTATCTATGTATCCTCCTCCCGATGCTATTGCCACCTGCTTCGATCAAACCACCACGATTACTAATGGAAACCGATCAACCATTTCAAAAAGACATCACTCAGGAGTAAAATTGCTAAATTGAAGGAAGAAGACGCTCAGGACTTGGAAATCACAAGCTTCTTATTGAAGACAGGGAAAGATTATCAGATCAAATTGAATTTCTTGACAAAAACTAGAACAAGATCAAAATATATCTCTACTATATTGACATGGAGATGCTTCAATGAGGAATCAAATTAAAGGAAGAAGATAGGAGAGAGAGACCTGAATAATGGGAAGAGAAGGGAGGTTGAGATCATGACGGAGGTTCTTAATCAGACGGTCCATATTGCTCCCGTAGCTCTCGGCGTCGTGGATGTCCAACACGTCACTCTCTCCTTGGTACCAAAGCATCGCCTTGATCTCTCCGCCGCATTTCCTGCTCTCCTCCGTCCTCCTAACCATCGTCTCGTACAAGTGGCTCCCACGCGCCCACTCTTTTATCGCCGTTCCACCGGAGGCGCACGGCACGAGTCCGATCACGGCCGAGTCTGTGTCCAGGCGATTCCTCACCGTGTTCGCGAACGCCATCCCCGGGCCTACCCCGCACACTTTTCCGGTGTCGATGTCAGCGTGGAGTGGCTCCCGCGCTTCTTCCCACCGGAGATCGGCGCTCAGGCGGAGGATCGATGAGTCGGGTGCGCATTCCGGCGGAACGATTCCATCCCATACCCAGCGATTGTGGTGGTGATCCTTGACGACGCCACCACGTCCGGCCATATTGCTTTGTCCGGAGAGAATGAAGATCTGATTTGGGGGATTCGGAGGTTGGATCTCCGGTGAGGTGGTAGATCTTGCTTCCATGTTTTGGTATCTTTTGCTAGAGATGTTATCAGAAAAGAAAATGTCCTGGGTAGAGATTATTTTCCCCAGTGTTATTGAAAGTTGCTCATCTTCAGTGTATTGATCACACCATAGGAATAAGCTGAATCGAAATGTCTAGTCTGAGAAGAAAGTTTGGTGAGAGCGGAAGAGTTGAGTGGAGAAGATGATGATGAGTCGTCATGATTAAGCAAGCGTGGACATTGGGAACTCGGTTTGGTTTGCGTTGGTTTGTTTACAAGTTTGGTTTGGAAGTTGGACCGAGTAAAATTCGGTGTTTCCGGTAATGTTGGTGTTTTTGGTCATTTTTTTTTTTTTGTTCTCGTCGGTGTATTTGATGTAATATATATACTGTAGTTTTATTTTAGATTAATGGTTCCAAAAAAAACAAAAAAGTTAGCTATTACACAGCTTACGCAACAGTAAACACACAAAGCAAATCCACTTTCTATATTGCCAATGACTTAGGCTATTACTTAAGAAATCAAACTAAACACACATTTTCTCTAACACTTGCACCACTTCTTTCATGGACGGTCGCTTCTGAGGCAAGGAAGAGACACATTCAATCCCTAACCTAAACCACGCCATTGCAGCATCCTCATGGCGAGCCACATCGCTCCTAATTGCACCGTCGACCAACCTCAAGAACCGGCCTTTCTCTTCCGCTTCAGAACCGGATAATTCGGACCATTGATCTATATTTTGATCGACCGAGAAAATCTTGCCTGTGAGAAGTTCTAAGAATATGACGCCGAAGGAATAAACGTCCCATTTAAAGTTTGGTTTCTGACTCGTAGACCATTCTGGTGGCTGGTACGGTGAGTTCGACGTCGGTCCAGTGGTGTGACGTTCACGCGCAGCTGTCATGAGGCGGTCTAGGCCCAAATCGGTGATGATGGGCTCATTCTCAGAGTTCAAGAGAATGTTACTGGGCTTGATGTTACCGTGCACGTGTTTCTTCTCATTGATGTAAGATAGTCCTTGAGCTATTCCTCTTGCTATCTTAAGCCGTGCCTCGAAACAAAGTGGGTTTTGCAACGATGATGAGGACGAGCTTGAGCTTGCCTTAGCTGTTTGCATAGGAATTAAAAGGGACTGTTAAAAATCATTAAAAAAATAAAGGGAAGAGTGCTAAACTGCGCTAAGTAATTGGCGTATTTTAGAGAAGAGAGGGTGATTTTTGACTTGGTGCGCCTAAAGAAACAGAGGGAGAGAGGAACTTACCGGCGGTGAAGGAGCAAAGGAGGCTGCCATTGGGAACATAGTCGGAGATTAGAAGCTTCTCGTCGTTTCCCCAGCAAAACCCACGAATTCTGACGAGATTTGGATGTCGAAGCTTAGCGATGGCACGAACCTCCCGCTCGAATTCCTTGAGTTTCTCAGCCGCACAGTTCTCCGTCTCGATCCGCCGCACCGCGAATGCCGTGCCGTTATCTAGCACCGCCTTGTAGACGATTCCGGTTCCGGTGGTTCCCAATATGTAAGCAGACGCCTTTAGTAGAGTGTCTAGATCTAGCCGAGTTTCGCCGTCGACTGTGACTAGTTGAGTCTGAGCGTTCTGTTTCAGTCGCCCAACATCTGTTCGATTGAATGCCTGAATGGTTTGCTGGTTCTCTACGTCGCTCTCTGATGTGGATGTCTCATCGTACCCTCCTCCGTTCAAGATCATGCACGAACCGCACGCCGTTTTCGCATCAGGTGATTCTGTGACTTTGACCTCCGCGACGCTTGGTTTCGGTTGGTGGTTCGATTTCTTGGCTTCGTTTTTCTCCAGACACGTTGTGAAGAAGCTGATTGTGCTGGATTCCGGGGACCTTCTGCGTTTCCTGACTTGGTATACGTAGAGCACGAATAGACCTATGATAGCTAGACCAGCTATGCCTGCAACTGTGATTCCGGCAATGGTGCTTGGCTTTAGCTTGCTTTTTGCTGTCTGATTTGGTGATGCCGTTAAAGGGTTTATTGGAGGAGCTGAGCTTCTGGGCTTGACCGCTATCGCCGGTGCAGTATTTTCAGGGATATATGGAGGGTTTGAAAGAGTAGAAGGAATTGAACAAAGGGTCTTCAATGGCTTCCCACACAACTCTGGGTTACCAGAAAAAGACTCGGCCTTTTGGTTGAGTAAAGAAAGGGAACTAGGGATTGGGCCTGTTAGGTTGTTAAAGGAGAGGTCGACTGTGGCGTTTGCTGGAAATTTCTCTGCAAAACCTGGAGAAATCACGCCGAAGACTTTGTTGTGTGATAAGTTCAAGTAATGCAAGCTTCTCCCTCCAATATCCCGAGGAAGGGAGCCGTTCAGAAGATTTGAAGAAAAATCAAGAACCTGTACTGCTTCGAAACCAGCTGGAACATCACCGGAAAAGGAGTTCTTTGTCAAGGAAATGACCGTTAGATTCTTCACAAGTGAGAGGTTGAGTGGAATTTTTCCGGTAAATGCGTTATCTGAGATATTCAAGAGCTGGACACTAATCGCACTGTTGATACTCTTAGGCAGATCACCAGAGAGATTGTTGCTTCCAAGGGAGATAATCAGAAGCTCAGTGGCGTTGAAGACCGAGTCCGGCAGTGACCCGTTGAAGAAATTGCTGGATAGATCCAAGATCCTTAGATGCGGAATCGAGAACAAGTCAGGAGTGACGGAACCAAGAAGATGTTTGTTGGGAAGTACCAAGCTTGTAACTCTGAACATGTCTGGTGTGTTGGGCTTCCCAAGCTCCGTACAGGTGACACCTGTCCACAAGCATGGTGTTTCATCATCATAGTTCCAATTGCGTAGAACGGAGAGAGGGTCACTGAGGATGGAGTATTTGAAAGAGAGCAGAAGAACACCATCTGTGTTAAGAGCTTGGAGTAGTGTGGGGACAAGAAGAAGGTGGAAGAGGAACAATGAGAGGAGGTATTTGCTTCTGCTGGAAGTCATGGTTTTTCAGTTCTTGGTATCTCCCTCTCAAGTTATTACATATGGCTCTGCATATTCATAAGAGAGAGAGAGGTTGAACCACTGCAAGTAATAGTTGTTCTGGTCACCAAATCTATGTGGTACTGGAGCAATTTATGAGATGTCGAAGGAGAGAGAGAGAGAGAAAGGATTTTAATGAGCCGGAGTTGATGAAAGAAGCTTTTGACTAGACATGGGACAAGGTGTAGTAGAATCAATGATTCTGGATCATTATTCACAAGTGTAAAATATAACAGCTGCCAAATTTTTTCACATATATATAGTATTTCTTTCATTCAACCAAAAAACAAAAGTAATTCATGGGAGACAGGATAATTATTAGTTTATTACCGTTTGTGTGTGGGTTATTTATCGTTTATTTATCAGAAGAAAATCCTATTCAATATGTAATTAACAAATGGGTAACAAAATTAATTTATAGTAGAAATCATGCAGTTGAGTTTTTAATTGGAAAATGCGGTCCGTAGAACGTTTAAAAGGATGATTACTGACCATAGTGACTAAGGATAATCGTACATATCTGATACCATATCGATGATTTTATTTTAAAATTCAGTACTTTGTCTTCTCAGAAGTTAAAATGAAAATCCGTTTTTTTTACCAAAACAAAGGGGTTCGTGTGAAATGAACCATACATAAATCAAAGACAAAACAAGGGACACTAAACTGACATGTCAGATTGTCAGTTATCCTCTTCATCTTCAATTATTTATTTTTGAATAATTTATTTATATTAGAAAAAAGGAAAAATGATCTTGTAGAGTTTGATTTTGTGTAAATGTTCACATAACTAATAAGAAGACAAACTGAGTCTTTAGGAAAATAAAAAAGTTGAAAATATTCTCTAGTCAAGAAATTATTCCTTAGTCTAACAAAGAAAATTATTGTTAATTTAGTCATATAAATAACTGAAAATTAAAGTTGAGAAATAAAATTAAAAAAAAAAAGTGAGAGAAGCCAAAAAAAAACATAAGGGTTTGGAAAGAAGAAAAAAAAAAAAGAAGAGGAAAGGCACGAGTGGAGGGCTAATGGCCGCATCGCTTTCAGTGTAGCCAGTAGACGAATCTAAAACAGATAACAAAGGGTAGAGTGGTCCATGTTATTTGGTTTTCAGTGAATTTAAGATTCGAATCACAGCAAATTGAGGCCAAATAACGACAGTCTTGTCCGAGCCAGAATTGGCGAAACAGTTACACAAAACAGTTTGGTGTGTATATCAACGTAAATCGTGAATAAAATGATACAAGAAGATAGTTTTCTGTAAGAAAATTAAAATCTTAATCATCAAAAGCCCCAACGTACGGTAACAAAACATAAAGTCCAAAAATAAAGGGCAAAGCATCAGATTTATCATGTAGATGATGATTGTCATGCTAGTTAGTCTTACATCAAATAAATCGAAGTGATAAAAAAAAAAAAGTTCAAGAAAGAAGGAATTATTTTTTGTCAACCAAGAAGAAAATATTTGAAACCAGTTCCATACTTTTTGACATCGTTGTGTTGGAAACAAATAGAAACAAATATTTTGGTAATTTTAAGAATGCATTAAATTATGCAAAAAAATGGTTTAAATAAAAAGGAGAGTCGGATTACCCATTTGGAAAATAAGCTCTAGATTTTGTACCTTAAAACTCAAAATTTAATGTGACTAAAAAAGTGTTATTGACTTCATATCAAAGCAAGAGATATGAACGAAACTGAAATAAAAAAGATTCTAGAATTTTGTGGGAGTTAGGTGATATTGATCATGTTGATACACGAGGTTTTGGATACCGTTTAAGAAAATTTGAAATTTTTTTGGAAATTTTAGACATTGTCTAACAAAGAACGTACATAATGAAGCAATGTATTCAGTTGCAATAAGCTAGGTACAATCTTCTTCTTTTTTTTTTTGAGAAAACAATATTCTTATAGCTGACATTCTTTAATAGTGAATATCCATGACCGCTGGAGAAAGTTAAAACGGTGATCATTAAAAATCTCCCATGTGCCTATGGATGATGGCGATTAAACCTAGCCCATTTTTGAAACACACAAGATAGGATTTTTGGACATGAGTCAAAATACAATTTATAAAGTATATTCCTCTGCTGGCGTTTTGTCAACAAAGACGATCACGGGTTGATGTCGTCTACTCTTTTTACTTTTCATTCGCTTTCTTGTTTTTTCTTTCTATTTATTTATGTTCGTTTCTTTCTTTAGCCCAGTGCAAACGTCTCATCTCTCAAATACTACTGTATTTGTGTGTTATTTGGGTGTTGTATGGCAATGAGCTAGGGTGGACATAACAGAATTGAACCAAAATAATCCAACCAAACAGATATCCATCAACCCGAAACGGAACCCAGTTTTTTTATAATTCAAAACGGTAGAGGAAAATTTCTACCAAATAACCCTAACCTAACCTCAATTTGTGCAACTAAGTTTAATAAACAGAAATTTAATAAAAAATTATATTGTAATGTATATGTAGACTAAACTAAAAATTATAATATTAGTTAAAATTAATTATTTTTATTCTAATTTATGAACCGAATCTGAACTTGGACGCAAACTGAACCAATTTATTCACGAACAAGAATTTGTTCGGATCTATTTCACGAAATCCAAAAAATCCGAACCTGAACCGAAAAACCGAATGTCCAAAGCATAGTGATGATTTTTGTAAAAACCCATCATATCATTCAGTCAAATTAATCAAGATATAGTTTTCTCAAGTTTTTGTCGTTTCAATAAAAAATCCAAAAAATATTTTGTATATTTTTTTTTATCTTTGAGAACGAAAAAAACTATATAATCTATAAAAATATTTCCATCCATTCAATGCCATGTTTTTATTGTCGGAGGCTGATAGCCAATGGCCCAATAATAAAGGCCTATGGTCGCTCTGATACCCTTCCTCCCACACAAAAATTGGATTGCATGCGTTAAAGATAATGTCAATTTTTATTGTAGAAAAATTCACTTTACAAAATATAGTATAGTGAGAAAATTGACTAGTCTATAAATATAGTTTATAAATTATCTCTTTTCCAATCTGAAATTTCTGAAAGATCAAATACCACTTAAAGAGGAAGAGGGAATCATATAAAATGCCAAAAGGGTAGTGAATTATCAACTTTATATTGTTAAAAGTTAAAACACTACATTATTTGACCACACAGACACAGTACATGCTTAAACGCCAAACCAAGGTTCTTTTCGCAGAGAGAGTTATAAAAAAAAAAAAATGCAAAGCTGGTGTTTGATTGAAATGGGATTACAATCTGATCATGTTTGTGTTTCTTTGCTTATGCAGTGGCAAGCTGCTAACAGTTAACCGATGAATACATTATGCAATGAAGGAGAAGTAGCTTACTTGGATAGCTTTTACCTGTGTCTCCTCATGCTGCGGTTGGCTGAGCTGAAGATGGACATGTTCAGGTTTGCTCGAGTTATCTCTCATGTCTAGACCATTTGTGAGAAGAGAAAATTTGTCTGCGCTTTTCACACCCTCAACCTCTGAAACCTGGAGTAGCCACATTACATTATCCTCAATTAAGAAGAAAAAAAAAACATGTTGTAGCTTTTTAAAGATCATCCTGCCACCCAAAATCCAAGATACCTTTCTATGTAATTCCATGTTCTGTTGGTGCATTAGGTTTACTTTCTTGTGGAGGTCTAAATTCTCTCGGTGCACGAGACTCCCCTGCAACCGGGAAAAAAAAAAGAAAAATATAAGAATTAGCACTGTACGTAACAACGCCGTGGAAATGTCTAATTTCTATATTCCAGTAATCAGAGACCCACCTCGCGGTTGAGTTCTTGTATTTCTTCGACTAACATTTGATCCTACAAACGTCAATAAAAGAAAAGAGTAGATAAGAGGCCATTACTTTTTTTTCCAAATGTTACATAAAAAGAATTGACTTATATGTCACAGCATCAAAACCTTTTTCATTCGTACGTCACGAAGGCTCAACTCAAGCTGATTTTCCAATTTCTGTAAATCTTCTACGCTTAGTCCAGTGAGCTCCTCCCCCATCATTTGCCTGTCAAAAATACACTTTTGAATATGCAAACTTTTCCAGAGTAATTATATACCTTAATTCACACAAAAAAAAAAAGAAAGAGATGGGGAATGTGGAAGTGTTTGGTTAGTCCCTACTTCTTATGGATGGTCTACATGTGTGGAGGTATAACTCTGGAGGTGGTAGAGATACAATGGGGATTTTGGGGAAGACATCCAGCGTCATGCTAAAATCCTTAAGATGTTGTAAACATATTCTTTGTCGGTTTGGCTTTTTTATTTGTAATATCAACATTCCTATTAAAAAATGCAAATGCTAGGATAGTTTTGGGTTCTGCAAAATCTTCTAGCCTTGGACTGCATCTATGTTATCATATTGTATTTTAGTACATCATCCCCTGTTCTAGTTGTTAGCAAAACATACCGGTGGTTTTCTTGCAAGTTCTGTAGCTGTCGCTTTAGAATCGCAGCCTCCTTTTGCCAAAACTATAATATAGCAGAAATTATTTTCAGGTGACTGAAACTGAGAAAACAATATTTGTTTCTGGATTAATATGTTATCAAGTCTAGAATGGATTCTTGAAAAAGAAAATGCAACATAATGTATGTAATCTGATGGTCAGGTGCCATGACTTGTATTTTATAGCAAATCCTATTTCAACATATAACGCACGGTATTTAACGTCTGCGAGTCCAATATGAAATCAGGATCAGCTTGGAGAGGAGTTAAAAGTTGAGATATGCTAATGAAGTTGTAAAAGGCTAACATTATCAAAAGCACCAAATAACAGTCTCTCTGTTTTAGTATGTTACTTGTTTGGTCTATTCATTACGCGTTTACAAAATTGAGTCCCTGAATTACTCGTTGAAATCCATAGAGAGGAGGAATAAAAAAGTGAACCAAAAAAGGAGTACCTTGATTTCTGAAGCAGGGTTACTTTCCAAATTGGTTTCCCCTTTGGCATCGTTGTATCTCTCTATTATCGATTTCATGCTGCCAAAAAAAAGAAGGTAGTTGTATATCTGCAGAGTGTGGTTGGTAGGTAAGGTAACCTAAGCAACATCCACTGCGACATTTACCCTTACATGTTTCAGTGTCAAAACTTGTGCTTAAATAGATTTAGGCTACCCTAAGCCACCTTTGCCTACATACGTGATATATTTCAAAATAAAGCATTGAATGAATGAACTCCTAAAGACTAAAGTAGAAAAATCAGAAGGGATTTGATGATATAATGTTTCTAAAATGTTTCCGAAAAGAAAGAATATGCTCCTATATATGACTAAAGAATGACCAAGTTGAATATAGAGCATTAAAATGGGGGTTACCTAATTGGATAATTAAATAGGAAAACTTGATTATGGATGACAACGAAAGCAGAAATGATTCCCCCACTTGGGTATTAATATATTCACATTAAATAATGCAGCTCATTTTAGGTGCATCAACCCACCAAAACTAGTTGCCAATAAAGAAAAGGAATAGTGAATAGAGACGATTCTTTCTTAAACCTCTTAACCAAACCAAGAAAACATAAAAAAGTGGTGATAAGCGAGAGAGTTAAGAGTTTCTTCTGTCCTACTAACCACTTTCTACCCCTTTTCCTCTGAAAATAGTTTTATACCAAATTTAGTATGTTTCGAGAAACATTACAGGTCCCTGACGATCTACGCTTCACACAAACCTGCATCTTTCTAGTCCTATCCAATTTCTATATCCATTTACTTTTGTCCTGTCCTGAATCTCAATAACATAGAAACCCATAAAATCAAAATCTCATATCCGGAACAAAACCTATAATCTATGACTCTCAAGCAAACCGTATTGGCCTTGTTTTTCTTCAGCCCATTCATATAAGTCAACCAACCAAGTGATCTACCAAGTTTAGCCATTGACATATAATAAGACTCAAGACTAAGTTGATGTTTATGTCATCTACAGGGATATGCACAAACCAATTGAATTGTCCAGATAACAATAACGAGAAATCGATCACAAAAATTGGAGATTTAGAAGAGCTTTGTGGTCAACAAACCCGATGGATTCCCCTAATCAATCACATGGACCAATACCAAAAGTCAACCAAAGAGAAGAAAAAAAAGAGTACCTGGAGCTGGAGAAATCGTAGAGCCTGCCGGTGCCGGAGAAGATGATGACACCGACCTCTGCATCGCACAGAATCGCCAGCTCCTTGGCTTTCTTCAACAATCCGTTCCTTCGCTTAGAGAAAGTAACCTGACGGCTCGTGGAGTTATCGATCCTCTTAATCGCGATCTTTCCCCTTCCCATTTCTGCAGCCATCCACAAACATCGTCAACCACCATCCGCAAATCCAGGCGATATTCAATAACTCAAAAATCGAGGATTTAAACATTTACCTTTTCTGAAAAATCGAAGAGAAAACAGATCGCGCGAGATCTGCTTCGGGGAGAAGAAATGGTTGAGAGATGTGGTTTTTGATCGATCAAAAGAGAAAGAGAAAGAAATGGAAATGGAAATAGAAAGAGAAGGAACAGAGCAGCAGACCCACAAAAGGAAAGAACATATGATAATTTGGGAATTTAGGGCAAAAGGGCCTCTTAGTTCTTACTAAATAAACATACATCACTTGTTATATTTTGACACATGGCATGCTATAATAGGGTTCTTTTGACGATACCCGTCTATTTCTATTATACATCAATATCATTATTTAATATTATCGTACGACATTTAATAGAGAAGCACACTTTTTTATTCCCATTTTAGAAAAACAAAAAAAAAACAAAAGTAGAATCCAATAATTAAATTTCCCGACAGAGACGAAAAGCACCCAAATCATCAGACATATCAACACAGAGATAAGGAAGCGGACGCAAACGCATCTGAAAAAAGTATATACCTTTTGTGGCTGCCTTCGAGGGTTTAAAATTTATATCTAAACCCAAAATTTAAATTGTCAAAAAAAGGAGGTTAAGGATATATTTACATCGAAAAACAAAAAAAAAGAAAAAGAAAATCTGTTTACATGTATTCAATTAGAGTGATGTTATTAGAAAAAAAAACACCGAACATATTCAATTAGAGTAACAAGGCCTTCTTTTTGGGCCCTTTCTCAAACTTCTATCATACTCACCACAAATTGTTAAAGGCCTATGGCCCCTTTAATGATAATGTCAACTTTCACTGTAGAAAACAAAAACCTAATATATGGACTTGTGCATTGGGTTTTAAGAACATGGGCTTGTGGATTGGGCTTTAAAACATGCTTGTGGATTGGGATTGAGAAAGAATAAAACATGGGCTTGAATTACTCTTTTTCAGTCTGAGATTTTAGAAATATCAAATATTCATCCAACCACTTGTCCTAAATAATTTTAAGGAAGGGATAGAGGAATCATATAAAAATGCCAAAAGGGTAAACCTAAATATTCTCGCCGGGCTGTCTGGTCTGGTCCAAAAGAAGTTGTCACGTCACTGTAGCACTGAGACTCGTGTCTTTATCTACCAACTACGCTTTCTGACTAATCTGCACCACCAAATGTGTATCTACATTTTTATTTTATTTATATGACAAATTTATAGTTAACGGCAACGTTCTTGTGTGTATTATATAATGGATAGAAATTCACTGGCGTTGTCTATATTAATCTCCTCCCCTAACCTACCACTCACTTTGTTATAAACATGACATTGTCAAACCAACACACTCACCTCAAGTTCCTCAACCGCCGCATTATTACCGAATTAAAAAGTATAATTCTAAGTTTTAGATGGATCTCGCTTTTAGTTACTTTTTAGTCCCAACAATATTTTTCTTTTCTTTTTGAAGCATAGTCCGAACTTTTAACACATCAAAATAAATGACGCATAACAAATAGTTAAAAAGGAAACTCAAACAAAGACGTTTTTATCCCAAGATGTTTTACCACTTTCACATGAAACCATTTAAAATGCTCACAGAAAAAAAGAAGGTGATTTAATTTCATGAATTCAAGCCTCGAGTTTGCTTCCTTCGACATCGACCACGAACCTATAACGCACATCGTTCTTCTCGAGTCTCTCAAGCGCAGTGTTAACATAATCCATCTTCACAACTTCGATGATCGAACTCAAACCCTTTTCTTTACAGAACTCAAGCATCTCCTCTGTTTCCTTTATGCTCCCTATGAAGCTCCCCGTTATCACTTTCCTCCCTGATTAAAATCATCATCATCATAACCCAAATTAATAACCCTCAAAATCACAATCATTTTAATTATAATTAAATTAGTGTTTTTATAATAGACTCACCAAGCATGATCATAGGAGTGAGAAACTGCAAGGGATTGTTGATGACTCCCATGAGAATGAGTTTCCCATCAAGCCTAAGCAGTGACAGATAAGGCTCAAGTGCATGATGAACAGGGACCGTGTCGATTATGTAATCCATTGAATCCGCCAATTCGGTCATCTTCGATTCGTCGGATCCGATCACGTAATCATCGGCTCCAAGATCTTGTAATGCCTCTTCCCTCTTCTTGTTTGATGAGCTTATGACAGTCACATGGTGACCCATTGCTTTGGCTATTTTCACACCCATGTGACCAACTCCACCTAAACCTAGTATGCCTCCTCTTAGGCCTGGTCGCTTCAGCCCGAAGTGGCTCAGTGGACTGTACACCGTCACACCGGCGCACAATAGCGGCGCCGCCTGCTCAACCGCCATTCCTTCTGGAATCTTCACCACAAACCTGAACAGAAAAAACTGACCCTTTAGCATACATACCCCTAAACTGTTCCCCAAGAAACCCAAAAAACCGGTTTGTAGCTCAATTACTATAAAGATATTTTAGAATAATTTACTATTGAGTTCCAAATATTATTATCCTTTTGTATTTTTTAACAGAAAATTTCTTGATGGTTTTTAAAATCTGTATGAGTAGTTTATTTGTCAAAATCGTTAGTTGAACAAAACCAAGATTATGACTGAATACATGATTTTGAACTATTTGTTTTATAAAAAATAATTGATCAGATAACACAAGATTATTATGAATGAATTTCAAAATCAAACGCAAGAAAAAACCCAAATCCAATAAAACCTAGATCATGAGTTGTATCTATGTTATAAGAAAACCATAAAGTCAGAAAAAGAAGAAGAAGAAGTTTTACTTTTGGTGAACGACGGTGGCTCGAGCGAAGCCGCCTTGAGTGGGTTGACCATCGACGTAAACATCGTTATAGCTCCAGATCTTCTTGGTACAATACTGTTCCAGATCTCTCTCGCAGGGGCTACAACCTCCACAACATCCAACGAGGCAACCAACTCCGACTATGTCCCCTACGGTGAACTTGCTCACACCTGATCCCACCTCCACCACTTCCCCTACAACCTCGTGCCTGAGAAACATCAACTCAATTTCAGATTCTATTCTGGGTATTAAGGATGGAGAAGGCGAAGAAGAATTACCCAGGAACCATGGGGTAAATAGACATGCCCAGATCGTTTTTGGTTTGATGAAGATCGGTATGGCAGATTCCACAGCATATGATTCTTATGTGCACATCCTCTGGTCCAGTCTCTCTGTAAATTTCACCTCAGAGCCCAGTTAATGAAATTGAAAACCTAGAAAAACTCAAAGATCGAAAGAAGAGATATTCACCTGAGAGTGTAAGTGTAAGGAGAGAGAAACCCAGATGGGTCTCTCGCAGCCCAGCCAGTTGTTTTCCTCTCTACCTCCATTTTTCCCATTTTTTATTCTCTTTCTCTCTGTTTCTAATGCTTCTTGATCTCTGTTTCTCTGTGTCTATGTATATATATATATATTGAGAGAAGGCAACGAAACGCATGCGTATGTGTGATGAAATAATTGGGTCTTCGTTTTTGATAAAAAAAAATATAATTGGTGTTTGTGTGCATTAGCGCACATTGGGTGGCTATTTTAGTGTGAAATTGTGTAATATTGTTGACAAATCAGTCAAAGCGTTTAAATCTTTAGTCGCTGAAATAACTTCTAGAAAATATTTTCTTTCTTCTTTCCATACGGCTCTCATTTATTAGAAATCTATTTGACAAATCTTCAGAAGCTAAAATACCTTATTTGAATTTTATTAGCATTTCTAATTTTTATCTTAAACATGTTACATAGATTTCTTTTGCCAACTCGAAAGTCGAAATACCAAATGCAAACTTAATTTTAGCAAAAAAAAAATGCAAAATTAAAAGAAAAAGAAAAAATTATTAAAAAAATTTAACAAGAAAGAATGAATTTGTCACTTTAACCAAAAAAGAAAAGAAAGAATTTGTCAGCCTTAACAAGAAGAAAATCCCCATTTACGATTTGGACACGTCAACTGTAGGGCCCACGGGGGTTGGTGAACAAACTTTGTGGGACCTAAGCCTCTTGTTGCTCGGTTTGAATCAATGATACAGATTACTTCGGCCACGTGTTGATTGCTACACTCTGACATGCAACTATAGTTTTGACGGCCCAGATCAGATGTAAATACTTCCCACTCCTATGCAAATTCCTTAGTTTTGACGGCCCAGATCTAATATAGTTTTGTGTGTTCAACATGAGTAAAAACGGATCGGCTCGCCCCATTGGGCCTACCTCGCGATGGGCTAAAAAAACTGATCTGCGATGATCGGTCCACAAAATTCGCTGGTGACACCTAAGTCCGCCCGCGAATGTTTGCGCGTTTAATTTTAAGTATTTTTAATTTACAAAAGTTTTAGAAAATATTATTAAAAATAAAACTAAAAACAATTTTTAATTTTAACACTCAACTTTTCCCAATTAGATCAATATTTTAGATTTTTTGTTTTACTAACTAAAGAAATCTTTGTTTACTATGGTCTCGGCCGGCGTAAGCTGCAAGACGAAGTGGCAAAACGGGAAGAAGAAAAACATATGTAAAGTGTGTTTCTATCTACAATCACGGCTCACGAGAAGAGCGTGTGTGAATCGCTTCAGATTGAAACAAAGCCCATCATCACCATTCACCTAACTAGGCAACTACAAATTCGACATTAAAAAACAAAATTCTCAAAACACCTCTACTTCACGAATCAGGCAGGACCGTCGAATTCGATCACCCAGAAAGCTCATAGCATTGGCTTCTTCCTTCGTTATCCACGCCAATACAGAACAGACGAGCATGAGCCCTTTCAGGCCATCTTTGGGTTTCAACGCATTAATGTTACGCGGACTTTGTGGCTGTGAATGCTTTTATTACACACACTTTCTTTGTCTTCCACACGTCTCCTCTTACGACCACATGCTTCAACTTCTCCTCTTCTAATATAACGGCAATGTCTCCTACCTGCTTTTCACCAGATTTTTAACTGAACCAAGTTATGACCAAGCTTCTAGAGATGAATCATCATACCCTTGGTTTTGCCGAAGGTTTTTATCGTACCAGGTACTCAATTTACATTATCTCTCACTCTTCTTAGGGATCGAATTTTACAAATTGAGACCCGTTTGGATGAGTTGTTCGATTTTGTGTTCTCTAAACAAAGCCCGTCTCTTTCTGTGAAGGGCGTTTTGGGTTTCTCATTTCCTTCCTGGTATTATTAGCATCAATGCTTCCGTGAGTGTTTTGGTATGATTACAGAAAGAATCAGATCTAAAATTTGGATGCAGATGATGTGCAAACAATTCAAATTGTGAAAACCTGATTGCACAATGAATGAATGGCCTCTTGTTTTGCAGATTAAATGTTGCTTCCTTGGCCACTTCACCCTTTCTGTTTTCTGCTGGATATTGCAGCAAAACCTGCATACCTTCCCGCTCGAAATTGTGAGCACCGTCTCTATTTCCCTTCTTGATTCAGAGAAGTGATATTATTGCGTTACTGATATGACGATTACATTTCTATTTAGTATAGTGGATTTGAGTTAAAGCATTGTAGCAACATAATGCAGATATAGTTGAGACAATTATATCCGTGATTTCTAGTCTTGCTTTTAAGTCTCTCACATTGCGAGTTTTGGTCTCCGGAGTCAGTACTTGCTATGCGACACTATCTGCTGTGGTAAAGAAGCACACATCAGCTTTCGATGGAAAAGAAGCAGCGTTGCTTGTACAAGAGCTCAGAATCAACTTCAACACCGGCAGAACAAAGAGCTACGAGTGGAGAATTTCTCAGCTTCAAAACATTGCCAGGATGATTGATGAGAAGGAGAGATGCATCACCGAAGCTTTGCATCAAGATCTTTCCAAGCCTGAGCTTGAAGCTTTTCTAGCTGAGGTTTTGCATATAATTTTAATGTCCCTTTCCTTCTCTACATTCCAATTATCTACTGTTAAATTCACTCTGGTGTCGTCTCGTTTTCTCAGATTTCGAATACAAAATCATCTTGTATGCTTGCAATCAAAGAGTTGAAGAACTGGATGGCTCCAGAAACGGTAACTATAACCGTTGAAGCGTTGCTGCTTCGTTGATATATTTCCAGTCTAAACCACTTGCCTGATATATGCTTGACCTTTCAGGTCAAAACTTCTGTGACAACATTTCCCTCGTCTGCACAAATAGTCTCAGAACCGCTTGGAGTTGTTTTGGTTATCTCAGCCTGGAATTTCCCTTTCCGTAAGCTCAAAACTGTTTTTGAATTTTTTGTCTTAGTAAAAACAATAAAGTTTATGTCTCTTCTTGGTGGTTTTATTTTTCCCAGTATTGTCTGTTGAGCCAGTCATTGGAGCTATTGCAGCTGGTAATGCTGTAGTGTTAAAACCTTCTGAAATTGCTCCAGCAACATCTTCTCTTTTAGCAAAGTTGTTTAGTGAATACTTGGACGAATCAACAATCAGAGTTATCGAGGGCGGAGTCCCTGAAACAACGGCACTACTGGATCAGAAATGGGACCAGATATTCTTCACTGGTTAGCCCTTTCTGTGTTTCTTTCAAGAATCTTTAAAATTTTGTCTAGGCTCTCAAGAAAACATGATTTTGATAATAATTAAAGTCTTTATTTAGGTGGAGCAAGAGTTGGTCGCATTGTAATGGCTGCAGCTGCGAAAAACCTTACACCCGTGGTCCTCGAACTTGGTGGCAAGTGTCCAGCTCTTGTTGATTCAGATGTTAATCTACAAGTTAAGATCAGTTTCTGCTTCTAAAGCATATAATAGATACTTCAGGTTACAGACTCTAACCGGGGTGTTGTGATTGAAGGTTGCTGCTAGGAGGATCATAGCAGGGAAATGGGCTTGTAACAATGGGCAGGCTTGCATTGGCGTCGATTACGTGATCACAACAAAAGATTTTGCATCAAAATTGGTAAAGGCCACTTGAATGAAAAAGCCAATGATCCACTATACTCTATTTGTTTCTCAAACTTGCTGATGCAAATCAAGCAGTACAGATAGATGCTCTGAAGACTGAATTGAAGACATTCTTTGGGGAAAATCCACTAGAGTCAAAGGACCTATCGCGGATTGTGAACTCTTTCCACTTCAGACGGTTGGAGAGTATGTTAAAAGAGAATGGAATCGCCGAAAAAATTGTTCAAGGAGGCCAAACAAGCGAAGAGAAGCTGTGAGAGAAAATGTTTCCTTTCGATAAAACCGTTCTTTTGGGACATAAAACAAAACTAATCACTGTATTCTGTAATTTTTCTTTACAGGAAAATATCTCCAACGATACTAGTGGATGTGGCGGAGGCATCTTCCATGATGCAGGAAGAGATATTCGGACCATTACTTCCTGTAATTACGGTACAGAAGATTGAAGATGGTATTCAGGTTATAGGGTCAAAGCCAAAGCCTTTAGCGGCGTACCTCTTCACAGACAACAAAGAGTTGCAGAAGAAATTTGTGCAGGACGTGGCTGCAGGAGGCATTGGCATCAATGACACCGTCTTACATGTAAAAACAAAAAGCTTTTTTATCCTCACAAAACCAATGTTCTGTTTCTCAAAATGCTAGCTCTCATTAAAGATGTTTTGTTTCCTTTGCAGGTGACTGTAAAAGATTTACCATTTGGAGGGGTCGGGGAGAGTGGGATGGGGGCTTACCACGGGAAATTCTCGTATGAGACGTTTAGCCATAAGAAAGGAGTTCTTTACAGAAGCTTTGCCGGGGACTCGGATCTTAGATATCCTCCCTACACGCCCAAAAAGAAGATGGTGCTTAAGGCCTTGCTCTCTTCAAACATATTTGCTGCCATTTTGGCCTTCTTTGGGTTCTCTCAAGACTCGTGATCACATGTTATTATCACTGAGTTTGCTAAAACTATACAACTGAGACAGTTGAATATCCTATGGAGAAATAAGATCAATGTCGAAATTAGGTCATCAATCAAAATATAACCTCCCTTACCCTAAGTTAGAACGAATAAAACAGAGGTGTAGTTGAGACTTGAGATGAAAACGTAAAATATTTGGGTTCATCATTAGTCGATGTTTATTTTAAAACTCTCCCAAGTCACCCAAGTGACAACTACAAAAGGCTCATTTGATTATTAGAAGAAAATCTGGCATTTAAAGAGGGTCACACCAAATTATAACAGAGACCACTTGGGTCAATCCCTCGATTTCTCCAAAGTGATCACACCAGCTGTATAGTCACCGTATTTCTCCAAATCTAAACCTCCACATGGCACATGTTCATGATAATAGGTTAGCTAAACCTAAATGTTCTAGGGACTAGTTTTTCATTTAATAGATAAATATTTGTCATAGTCAAAATTATTTTAATTAAAATGTGTTTTTGTTCTAAATATTATTTGTGCAGTCTGTAGACGTTTGTTTATATGGCCAATACCAGCCGGAGTTTAGCCAAATCGATCAACAAAACGTCAGCAATTTTTTGGATATAAGCATCCGATTTATAACTACAGGTTAACCAATTTAGACAACATATTGATATATTGATGAAAATAAATAAATAAAAATACTATATATATATATATATATATATATATATTTAACATCATATTTTAAAGTGTTTACCACAAAAAAAAACATCATATTTTAAATGACATTTATTTATATATATTAACACAAAAAAACAAATATCTGAGCTAAGCTCGAATTGGTCCCTAATTAATCTCTCCAAACACTTCATTAGCGATCTATCGAATTTTTAAACATTAGAATGCATTAATTATTACAACTGTTATGGGAAACTCGATGGAATTCCGGATACGGTGGAGATTTGAAATCTAGTTTTCATAAATACAAAAAATACTAAAAAATTAAGGAAAACAAAAATGGTTAGGAGAAACATCCATAATGTAGTAGTAGTAAATCGCGTTTAACGGTACAATGCTTTTGTAAGTCTCACACGTCACACGCCCCATGTCTTTATCCAACATAAATTGAAATTTAATTTGTATCGTGATGAACAGCTCGTAAATATGGGTCTTCTGCCCAACCATATTCTTCTTCTATATTACAGACTTTGAGATCTGCGCACCATTCTTCCTGCTTTCAATGATGGGTGCAAATTGCGCAATACAATTACTGTACTGCGTTGTACCTACTCCTCCATTAATCCATTCAATTTAAATATTTTTTACCTTGTGTAGATAAAATAGCATTTAATGTCCTATATCAATATGGGAAATATTTAGGTAGTACTATCTTTTTATTACAATTTTTTTTTTTTTGGATAACTAATGGGTAAATCCCAAACTTATAGAGGGGCTCAGACTAATTTTTTGGAGAATATGCAATCCACGGATAGATTCTCTTTCTGGATATGCAAATGAACCCGAAACATGGGTCCATATCCGTGTGGATATCCAAAAACAATGTGTTGTAGTTTCACGCAGCAGATAGATCGAATCTGAAACGTGTTAGCGTTTCATGCCCGTCTCCTACCACGTGACCACAAGGTCTTGCACATCTTTTTATTACTATTGCTCCAGGAAATCCTTTGCTTGAATTCTATTAAACTTATAAAAGTATATAAGTTTATGAGATTTCACTATGTAACTAAGAAAGGTAAATACCCCCTGTTACCTGACAAAATGTCTTTGTTTTTCTGAATTCTGCGAATTTTACGGACATGGGTAACATAAAAAAAAAAAACAATAGGTGAACCTAAAATATTTTTTGTAACATTTAATTGGAAAACAAATCCCTGTATAGGGTAAAAATAGATTATGTCTTTTTTTTTTTAAACCAAAAATAGATTATGTCGACAAAAAAGAGGATTGAAATTAATTAGATCACTCAACTAACATATATAGTGAACCTCTAACCCACTAAAACTAAATTTATGTTTGAACATTTGAAATAACATTGAAAAAATTCGAATCTTTGAACTTTCGAATCACCATGAAGTTGTTGATTTTCATGTTGATTTTTTATTGGAAAAAGGTAAATTTTAGACGATGAGCAATGTTTGAGAGGGCTTCTGTCGTTTTGATACTACACGATCGATATGATATCGTTTGCCGGATTATCCAAGTTGTCGGGTCGGGTTGGCCAAAAGCATCTTCACGCATGCATCTATTTCTGTCGTCAATCATTTTTTTGTTTGGAGTGAACTGACAAAAACCGCGTATTGTCTACATCCATATTTGATTTTTTTTTTTTCGTAAATTTAAAGCGTAATTATATAGTATATTAAAAACTCAAATATAGGCCTTCCACATGGCTCGACAATCCTGGTCTGAGGTTAGCACCTAACTAAGCCGTTGTTATCAAGCTATAGGTGCCGTGATCGACATGGCATATCCGTGACTGCCTTGCCTTGCATCCTTTAATCCTCCTTAAACCGGTCTATTGGTTTGGGTACATTAATATTGGTTTTTAAACAGTGGGTGATCAGTATTTGAGTTTTCATTTTACTCCAGACTTTAACATTGATTTCCTAATTCGTTATATACAGTCGGTTTTATTATTCCCAACAATGCATGTGGCCTAAAAATTTATAGATGATTTAAAAAAAAAAAAAAAAAAAAAATTAAATTCCNAAAAAAAAAAAAAAAAATCTAATTCCCAACAATCAGCAACATCTGAGTATTCGACCAATCTTTGACTAATTACGCATCTAAAAAATTCACGTTTTAATAAAACACTAGACCAAAATTTAGACAGAGTAGCTGGATAACGCATACTTTACCAAATGAGGCAAAAAAATCGAACATGAAAAAGACCCGACTTTCTAGCCAGACTACAAAAACATTTGCAGCGGACAAAAAAAAACAAAAAACTTTTTTT